>JAWZYV010013899.1:0-133636 GCA_038373885.1 Cheiracanthium punctorium
ATAAAAATACCGAATCAGCATTTGGACAGACAATGGATCTATTTATCTATCTATCTATTACATACAGTCCATGACGCTTAATATAATAGCCAATTTTCCACAAAAATTATTCTAATAATTGCAGAATATTCGATTATCCGGGATCACATTGACTATTTACTATGATTTAGTGCATTAAAAATTTATTACATTAAGCGGGATAGTCTTTTAACCGATATTTCACTAAGCCGACTCGACTGTATCGATAAAGAAAATGGTCTCACAATGCAAAATGACATTATTGATTAATGTTTTACATTCATAAATAAAAAAGGTAAACCTTATTTAAAATGCGCAACTGCAGAAAATACTAACATAATAATACGTATCAAAATATCAAAGTCCCACCATGGACGGAGTTAGAACTCCTTAGAAAGTCCTCCTACAAAGACATCCCCCATCCTTGGCAGATCGCCCTAGAGTAGCGTTTCCATAGTCACACGAAATAAACAAAAGAAACCCACCATGGACGAGTGGATAAGACACTGAACATGGTGGATGGTTGAAGTGTGAAGGTCTCGCGTTCGGGTCTAACGCGCGGCTGCTGGAGTTTTGGGTTGTTTTCTTCAGATGAGCGTACATACGCGTCCGAACCCCTTCAAAAGTCCCCCACCCAAGGCACCCTCCCGTAGACAGATGCTCCTCGTTTAGGCTTTTCTTAACACAAAATATCAAAGTCATCTTAATTGCACCGCCGCGAGGTTTGTTGTAGAGATGCCAACTTTTACGGAACATAATTACAGCCATTTTTTTATAAACACCCTCTTTTTTACTTAGAATATATTTGTATACAGCGGTATTGTTTCGAAAAGATATTCTACAAATTAACTGTTTACAAAAAGTGGTTGGTAACACTATTGTTGATAGATTGTGGGCTCTTGGTGTAAGGATCGCTTTTTGAAATAATTCAAATAGTATTCGGGTTGTTTGACTTATATATTTTCATAATATACATATATATATATATATATATATATATATATACATATATGTATATTATGAATCAGGACTACTTATTTAAGTGTGTGTGCGAACTCAAATTTATTCACCTATTGGTTCAACACTGAAAATGTTATTACTCTGAATGATAAATAAAGTTTTGTATTCTATATCACAACGCTGAAATGACTGAGTTGCCAACTGCTCCGGAGAATAATTAATTACTTTTTTAAAACAGAAATTTTTGCTCAAATTTTTGCCAAATTTCGCAGTTAAACGTGCGGGCTGATTATTATTTCGAAAAAATATTTAAGAAAAGTGACTGTTAACAAAAAGTAGTTATATTCCGGAGCAGTTGGCAACTCTGAAATAATGCTAGAGCGCAACAAGAAAAACAATAAAAAAGGGGGGGGGATTCAAAAATACAGCCTCTTCCCTTTTTGAATACGTTTGATAAAAAGTTCGTATAATCTCAATCGTAAGTAAAATTAAAATTAACAGTCAGTAATAAAACATTGGGAAGCTGATTAGATATAACATACTCTCACCTTTCCAAATGAAGCAGCGTTAACAGGTTGCATGTAATTTTTGGCGCAAAAATCAACATAATGCATGTACAGTGTGCTCCGGGGTATGCAAACACCTTCCGCAGTTTCATAATTTTCTTCTAACCTAAAACATAGAGATAAAAGAATACAGAGACTCGATTAAAATATAAACTGGTAAACCAAACAATTGTAATAATTTTATTTTAGACAGACTATCAATAAATACTTCGAATAGTATAAATATTTTCACAAATAAATTCTAAAATACATAAGTTATAAAAAGCTACTGCAAAACTTGTTTTAAACGGAGGCTCTATTAAGAGATAAACTGTCTTTAATGGAAATGTTTTCTTGACACTGGTTCTATATTCTTTTGTTCAAAATACATCTGGATTTAGAGAAAAACATGTTATACTATATTTATAGATCTGAAATATAAGGTAAAAGATCCCCAAAGCCTATTAAACAGTTTAGTTAACTAATTAAGTATACTCGTATATGAAGTTCAACAAACAAATATTTATAGATAAATAATATTTAATAATGATCAATTCAAATTAAATTGATTTTTATTATTCCTCTCGGTTTAACACTTTCTAGCAAAGATTTAAAAAAAAAGCTAGATTTCGATTTGTTTATTTATACATCTGTATTGCTTGTGTTCTAGCATATTAGTGCCACAAAATGTATATTCGTTATTATTTACTGTATCAGGTTCCTTCTCCGTTGAAAATGGTATGCTAAACATTAGTAGCTCTTTACAGGGAAATCCAAAAGAAGGGCCCGGAAATTCTCAGACAAGGAACTTGTTTGAAGCGGGATTAAATTTCATTTTTAATGGGGGTGATGATGCAGATTTGATAATTCAAGGTATATTTCGATCCTCTTTACGCTACGAAAGCTACAATTTGATGGATAGTAAAGATTGATGAAAGTGAATGAAGACTGAAGACGATGAGAATATAGTCCCTGGATGGTTATACGCTGAAAAGGATGGAGGGAAAATAATTCAAACTGGAGAGAAATTCCATTTTGCGCAGAAAACCACAAAAATTTCGTTTTCGTTTTGGGGAAAGAAAAGAAAATAGAAAAATTTAATTGTATTGATTTCGAAAGAAGAAATCGTTATTATTTCCTTGACAGATTATATCAAAAGTTTCGTGGTAAAACAAAAAATTAATGGGTGAAGGTGATTTTGCAATTTTATGAGGAAAATAGTTTCCCCCTCCCCTTTATTCCTTTTCGTGTGCGTGACTTATTGTTACTATGGAAAAAATGCAATTTTTGAATAGGAAATCAGTTAGCTTCTTCCCAGTTACACTAAAGTTACGGGCTCGAAAATTACTTGACATCAAAAGTCAGCAGTTGTGTTCTTGGAAAGTTTGCTGTTCCAAGTAAACTGAGAATGAGGAATCTATAATCTGAGAAACTGAAATAGCCTGAGAAACCTATAAACATGAAACCTTCATCTCGCTTACCTTAAATTTGCAAGTTTGGTCCATTCATGTTGAACCCGATTCTATTAATTGAACTAAAGGGTTGTAAAATGTAGATCTATTGTGCTTTCTGGTAGATGTTAATTCTATGGGCATTAATGATATGAACTGCATTTAGAACCCCATTTTTATTGGCTATGGAGTAGTACATATAAACTTCTATGAATGATGCGCGCATGAAGATAGCACACTGCAGCGCAGATCCCAAACGTCACCCCAATTCACCACTTAAAAATAACTCTGAGAGTACTTAAAAGTGTTAAAGAGCGAATAAATTTTCATATATGTTAATTAATACGAACAAATAAATAAATAAAAACTAAAATGCGCTAAATCGAATTTTAGTTAGGGTTTCCGAAAACTAGATTTTTATGTTTTTATCAAAAGAATATTTTCTCGCAAATCACGTAAGGAAATTACATTAATTATTAAACTAACTAACTATCAACCAGTGTAGCGTTTACATGTGATTGTCGAACATTGCTGTATGACTGTCAGTTGTCCTTTTTTAATCTTTCACCCTTCCAAGAAACTTGTGCGCAATCTTCAGCCGAAAAAAAAGTCATTTCTGTCGGAAAATATTTGGAAAATTGACGTGTTAGGCACAATTTATGTTTATTCCAACTTTTTTTTTTTTTTTTTTTTTTCCCATGATCTCGCGTCACCGTTTTAAATATCTCCATATTGCCACTCCACCGTTCGTCCGACAGAATTTCTCAATTCCTTCCCATCAAAATCCGTCATCGCCGCAAACGCAATAATCTGTCCTCGCTCCCGGCCAAAGACCCCCTAATCAAGCGCATACTGACGCTCCAATCCACTCCTCCCTCCTTAGAAGAGCGGCGTTGATTCCGGCTGCAATCAATCTGGAACGCTGACACGTGATTGTAGTGCCGAGGAGGGGCTGGCAGGTATGGAGAGATTGAGAGGAGTCGGCTGTGGCATGAATTATGCTGAGTTAGTATGCGTGGCGGGAAAGCTTATTAAACAGATATTGGCCGCGGAAGGAATTGATGGAAGTACGTCGCGTGCCTTCAATAGGTCTTTATTTATATGCCTATAGTAAAACAGGCTTTAAATTTGTGATTAGATTTTTTGGCTCTTTAAGGTGTCTGAATACGTTCAGGGGAATAAATAAATAAATAAGTTTTGTTGAACCAAGAAAAATTTAACTACACGCTGTCTCAAAGAAATAAAATGTTGTTTAATCATCGATGTTATTTAAGTGAAATACGGTCAATCAAATTTTTATCAGATCCATACAAGTTTGACTAATTTTTGGTTTACCCTCAAGGAGTAAATCTGAAAATTTCGCTGAGATGGGGGAGGAGGAGGGGCGGGGGCTTATTTGAGTTATAAACAGACAGAATGATTATTAGAACATAAATTACGGCTTTAGAAAAAGAATCCACAAAAAAAAAAAAAAAAAAAAGTTTTGTTGATTCAACAAAAATTTGGTTGGCGCTATTTCAACCGAATAATTTTGTTGATTTAAACAAAATTTTTGTTAACAAAACTTTTGTTGACTCAACAAAACTATTTCTTTGAAATAATGCCAATCAAAATTTTGTTGTATCAACAAAACATTTTTTTTTTTTCTGTGCAGTATTTAACTGAGAATAAAATATTTTACTGGGCTTAGTTATGCGTACAGTTACAAAAATGATAATTTAAAGTAATCATCAGTCAAATTATAGAACACTTATATGAACACTTATATGAATATTTATATGAACATTTCGTAGAGTTTGTCTAAGAATTGCAGTGTTCTGTACGTACTAAGTCAATGTTCCTTGAGTGAGTATTTTTATTTTATTATTATTATTATTTTAATATTAGAGTTATTTCAACTTTTTAGTTCAAAGAGTCACAGCAGACAAATTTTTAAGTTGTGCGGGTTACATTTTTGTAAATACGTAACGGATTGAAAATTTCGAAATCGAGATAAGTAGGATGGACACGAGACGAGAAACAGGGCTGCCTCGTCTCGGCTCGCAGTGGTAAACCTCTGTCTTGTCTATCGTCTCGCAGAGAAATTGCCTGTCTCGTCTCGCAAAATTAAGGACTGCGGTTTTGTTACCATAATTTTAGTAACATTAATATTATTTTATTGAAAATCATAGATGCCAAGTATTACGGGATATTACTAACCACTTTTTTTGAACGGTAATTTTCTGTTTAAAATATAGCTAGCTAAGTTCCTGACTAGGCGATCGAATTTGGAAAACTATTCAAAAAATTTACGGTTTATAAAAAGTGGTTAATTATATTCCGTAATACTTGGCACCAAGGGAAAATTAATAGTAACAATAACAATCAGTTACAGTGCATATATTTGTTACCATATTAACTCATATGTGCATTTGAAGTGATAAAAATCCAGATTTAATCCGTATATATAATGTGGCATGACACCGAAAAAATATTTGTTTTTATTTATTTATTTACAGAACTGCGTAAAAGTAATATGTATGGTTGATGGGAGTTTCATTTGCTTTTGTAATTATAAAAAGCTTTGGATTCTGTTAGAAATGATGCAGAACTCAGAACATGTTGCACAAATAAAATTTTAATGAAGCGGCTCCAATGTGCGGAATAGTGAATTTATAAAAGTTTCAATTGGGGAAGGGTTAATTATAGTGAAGCTTGCTTATCCCCCTCTCGTTTTAGTGTATGGGTTTCATATTTAATTGGGAACCCGGGTTTAACCTGTTCATTCACACCATTAAAAAGAAGAGACAACAGAGAAGACTTGTGACCAGAGTTATTTCTCAACATGGATCTTTGAATGCTCCACTGAGACCCAGCGTTGTATTAGCGAAATCGCTCCAGCAGATCATTCATTTACGTTGGCATACTTACGTTGGCTCGACTTATGGTGAAAGAAGCATTTTTAATAACTGATAAAACATTTTATTTATAAATATTAATTTATTTAAGAGAAAAATATGAAATATCCATAAGATTTAATTACATACGTATTCATCCCTTTTGATGAAATGTAGCCAATAATTTGAGTAAACAAAAAAAATCACAATTATTAAGTACACAATTAGAGTATAAAATATCAAAGTAAGCATACTTGCATCAACTATTTAAAAAAAAAAACCTGTAATAATTATAGCCAGACATTTTAAAGAAGTTTGAAATTTTTCCATGAAAAAATGATAATAGCGTACTTGAATAAGTTATTCATAATTCTGGATTATGCGTAAATATGAATTAGACATTAAAGCTGACGTGCAATTCAAACCTCATTTTTATGATTTCTAAATATTTACAAAAAACAACAATTATCAGAACTATGAAACGACTATCCATGTTGACATCAGTGATCAGTTGGGGGGGTGGGGGTAATTAAAAGTATAATCTAAAAAAAAAGTTCTCTAACAAGATGATTGAATTCCATTAGTTTTTATTTACAAGCAACGATTACTCTGCGCAAATTAATAAATGAATGGTTTCTTTAGAAAAAAATCATTCTGTAATTAATTATTATAGACAAATTGGGGGGTTTGATTTCCATAAAAGTATTATCCAGATAGACATATAACAATATATATGCAGTGGAACTTTTCCCAGATTTGATCAAACATTTTAAGTGGAAAACGTCTTAAATGGAAAAGCACTAAGCATAAATGATAAAAAATAGTATAAATATATTTCTTTTATAAAGGATAATTGAAGTATTATATTATAGTTTTATCGTTTCTTAGAATGAAATTTCAAAAGTACGAACAAGAGTGTCATATAATAGCCATCCCTGATTTAGCGTCCATATGAGCTAATGATACAAATGGGTTACAAATATTAAAATAAAAATAATTTTTAAATGTAGCTTGCTCAAATATATGTAAGTAATTTTAAAATTCAGTTTAGGAAATCTTAAAAAAAGTTTTGCATTGCAAAACTCAACAGCGGTCAAAAACGGTCAAAATGCTTGTGATAGTAAAAGGGACCCCGAAGTTAGCGCCCTTGGGCCCCATCTAAATACGGCCAGGCTTTGGACTTACCGTACCGCCTTTCCTCTGTTTACTGATTATTTTACTGTCTTCTACTCTTCTCTGTTTTCTTTCTTTTTTCCAGTTTCTTTCTTTATCCTCTCCTTTGTGTGTTTTGTATATCCCTCGTGCTGTTCTAATTTTAAATCTTATGCGTTTATGTGTATTGTAGAGTGCTGATTGTATACCAGGAACAATAACAAAGGAGACGCAAGTTAAACGGTAGAGGCTTCAGGCGAAGTGTACCCTCTCTTCTCAGGATGGCATGCCTCCTCAAATACAGCGCTGCAATTCTGATTGAAAAGTAATCGTATCGTAAATTTATGCGAGAGGAGAAATTCTCGCAAGAAATCTCGCGCGAGACAATACTCTGTCTCGCCTCGCAAAAAAGTTGCCTGTTTCGTCTCCCAATGCGAGGCGGGAACGTGAGACAATGCGAGATTTCTCGCATCTCGCGTCCATCCCTAGAGATAAAGACGTTAACCCCTTGCACGCCACGTTGTGTGTGTGTGTGTGTGTGTGTGTGATTTCGCACTTAAAATTAAAAATTCAATAACTTTTATTAAATTGACATTACCAAACCACAATTTTCTCGCATAGTGTAATTAGTAATAATCAAGCAAAAATTACATCGAATGTACTAAAGTAGAACAATGGCCTATCCACATCATGGCTCTGGGTTGGGATACGAGAATTTCATGACGTAAGCGTGCGCGTCATAGTGCGTAAGGCTTTAATAAAGTTTTGATTGAAATATCCAGATGAGTTTATTAAAAGCTCAGTCTTGCTAACAACTAGGGGTCTAATAATTACACTTTGAAATTTCTTAATATTCTTGGTGAGTCAGAATAAATGCAGCAGAAAATTAGAGATGGACGCGAGACGAAAAATAAGCGTCTCGCGTCTCGCAAAATAGCCTAAAAGCTTGTCTCGTCTCGCAAAAATCCCTATATCGTAATGTTAAAAATGTGTGTCTCGTCTCGCAAAAAAGCTGTAAATCTCTGTCTCGTCTCGCAAAAAAGTCGTCTCGAGTCCATCCCTACAGAAAATTCGATTATTTTATTTTAACGGATACTTATGTATAAACATTTTTTAGAATTTGTATTTAAAAAAGATGTTTATTCATAAGTATCCGTTCTCAAAGCAATTTGCACTTCCATATTTAAAAGAAAGCATCTTAAAACTCAACTGGCTTAAGTACCAAAGATTTATTTATTTTTATATGAAAACAAAATGTTACTCTGACTTTAAAGGTTTGTGTGGGCTACCAAAATACTATCGGGGAGCCAGCCATCTGTGGACTCAGACTGAATTTTGATCCTGCGGTTCTAAGACCACTGGATGAAGATTCCTATTACATAAAGTATGATCATTTGTTCAGAAACTAGTATTGTAAATTACAATTTTTTTCGATATATTTTTCAACAAACTCTGAAATTTGTATTAATAAAGAAGATATTACCGCAAAACTGCATCCACCAAAGACGGTTAGCAGAACTAGTCGTGCACAGGCATATTTTTCATTTGATATGGACAATATGTTAGATAAATACATATTATATGTCCCATCCCTCTCTCACGTAAGGTAGGGATGGGACATTTTTCTTACTAGTATTTTAATTTGCCTATATAACTAAAACTTTAATAAATACCATCAAATTTATGTTTTTTAAACATGTAAAAATGCTCCAAGATTTTTATTTTGAAACTTTGAAAGTTGTACAAGTAGAAAATAATTTGTAAAAAACATTTTGGTTAAAAATGCCCCACTCCTCCCGACTCTCCCTTATACATATCCAAAAGTCGGAGCTGGGTTATCCCATGTCAAGTGATCTAATTTTAAAATAATTTTTTACCTCATGTTCTCGGATTTTCTTATAATTTTCAACACTTGTTAAATTACGAAAAGTAAATGCGAATATAAAGCATTAAAGGTTTATCTGTTGTCATTTCTGAATTATCACATCTTAAAGTTGAAATAATATTACAATTTTGGTGTACCTTGCTTTCACATAAATCTAAATAATTCACTCTAGAATTAAGTAATTAAATAATAAAGGTATGAATGTCTTTAGCATCTTTAGAATATTATGGTCTTTAAAATGATGTATTGCATTACCTTAAATTCATTCTTCTTTTTTTTTTTTTTCTGGTCCTGACTAACCTTTGCCCAACTATTAGTAGTCCAAAATCCAGTAGGTAGTTCATAGTTTTACTCACGAACCACCTTATATTTCGAACACAGATATATTCTTTTCGGGATTGAACTGTATGATCTCTGATAAATCAAGCTCAATGAATTAGAACATTTTCCCCCACCACTCATGCATTTGATTTAACGCTAGTCTATTGAACTACCTTTAATACTTCCATGCAACCTTTTCCATAAAAGAACGATTAGTGCGAACGCTCTCCCCCTCTCCTTTTCAAGTGCTATTCTAATCCCTTTACAGAATGTTATGAATTGATCTAACACGTGCGGTCACGTGCTTAAAACTTTTGAGAGCTTAGGTGGCTGGAAATAAAAACTGCTTCCCAAACAGCAAGTTACCCGGCGTATGCCAGACTCGTTAAATGGATATTAAACGGGAACGAAATGCGGTGTTTCGTATGAGGGTCTATTTTTAAATACGTTATTTTATTAACGAGGAAATGAATGCGTGGAGGGTGTTAAATATATGCATAAGAACCTGGCAAAGAGTATACCGTAATTGTCGGTCGATGCCGATAAAATTACGTGCATTGACATTTATTTTGTAACTGTTTTTTTGCTGTTAAACGTATGAAACTAGACACCAATACCGCGTTCACTCGCGTAATAGTCGCCTTCGCATAATAGTCGCATCCCCGTTTTGAAGCAGAAAAAATCGTCAAAAAATTTTCCCCGTATAAAAGCCGCAGTCACGTATTCGACTTTCGTTTATGTCTATAAAAATATCACTATAAAAAGAAAAATGTATCTTTTTTGTGTACAATTGAAGAAATGATGATTTAATATCGGCAGATAAACTGGAAACATCTGGTAAGTTGGTAGTCCAAGTTCTTGAGATATAAAAACTTAATCTTCCCTAGAAATCAATTACCTTGGATTCTTTTATTTCAAATAGCAGTTTAATGATAAAATTGAAACCTCTGAAATAACGAACAATTTTTATTTTCAGTCATTTAATTGAAATCGTTACGAATGTGAATTTGATTATAGAAACAATAGAAATGCCAACCATTAAGGAATATAATTAACCAGATCTATTGGCATCAGTAGTTTAAATTAAATTGCCATCTAGCACAATACATAGCTGCCAAAATGTACGGAATATAATCAACCACTTTCTGTAAATAGTATTTTTCTATTTGAATTACAGCAACGTTTTAGAGCGAATCGTGCGGCCTGGTTATGGTTTTAAAAATGTATTTAAGGGTTTTACTGTTTACATGAATCGATTAACTACGTTCTGCAGTGGTTCGTAACTCTAAAATAGTCATTTAAAAATCGTTGTTATCAAATTATTATTTTAGCCGAAATACCGTTGTTTGATCATTTTAAGAAATTCTTTGAAATGGGTTGTTGTCTTTATGAGTTTAAACTGAAAGAACCGATCTTGAGTAATTTGAAAACTCTTTCATATGCAATAATTATGCGCCCTGATTTTAAGAAGTAGGGATTTCGTACTGCTTAGAAAACAATATTAGTGTTAATATTAATTTGGTAATTTGAAACATTATTCTATCTTGAAAAAAAACATAAGTTGGAATTTAAAAGAATTAATATTTTAATGACAGTTTCAGAAGCATGCACAGTAAAGGTAAGAAATATTTCAACTTGAATCTCTCCTCTACACTTACAAATTTGCTCGGAGGTATCAGTTTTGTTTGAGAGTCCCGCAGTATGTAGTAGAAAGCTTCATAATTTCTTTACAAATTTTGTTTAGTCATTCAGGGCTGTATTTATAAATAGGAGGTAATTAGCCAGCAGACTCAAATTTCACAGAGGCTAAATAGAGTGATGACGATGCAGATGCTGAAATTCTGTAGATAGGCTTGATTTAGAAGACTACGGGAGGTCTCAAAAATATCAAATACGGTGCAGCCAACTCCTCCTACGTATAGAAAGCCTAACAACTGAAACTTTGACGTCATTAGTAGGCCTTCAAGTAATGACGTCATCACAGTTTTACTTTCACAAAGTAAAACTATTTAAAATTTCTGGTGGATGCTACAAATGTTAGAAAATAGCTTAAATAGAGAATTAAAATTAAAATACCCGTCTCATGCAAAATTATTCATTTCGATCTATTTCCTTATCATATTATCTAATTCGTCACTGTTAAAAACTGCCATTTTTCATAAAATTATATTTTTTATCTCAAATTATTAAAATATTGTTATTCATGAGTAAATTCACCAGAAATTTTGTATAGTTTTATTTTGTGAAAATAAAACTTTTAAGTGTAGGCCAAATGATGACGTCAAAGCTTGGTGACGTAGGAGTTGTTAGGCTTTCTTTATCTAGGAGGTGTTGGTGCAGCATACACAAAACAACAATCAGACTCAGTCAAAAGAATTATATAGAATAATAATGAGCAAGTAATCTTACTTTTCGAAAAATTACATGTTATGAAAGATAAAAAAATGCTCAAAATAAACTTTATGAGAGTGTTATTATAATTGTGAGATCGCATTTCAATAAGAGCTGCCGAGTTGAATTTCCCAATTTTGTCAGTACAAAAAGAAACAATTGATCTTCTAATATGGATATCTTTAATTTATTATTAATTTATTTTAGTAGTTTTCTTCGCTTTACTATAGATTATAAAAGCATGATTAATATATTTTAGATCTTTGTTACAGAAACCTAAAATAGTGGCGTTCTGATTTATGTTCACTTTTTACAAAATGACTTTTCTATCTAACATCAGAGTTGCCAACTGCTCCAGAATATAACTAACCACCTTTTTAAAACAGAAATGTTTGGCTTGAAATACCGCAGAACTTCGAGTCTAAACGGTCGGGCTCATTACCATTTCAAGAAAAAAAATTTAAAAAAAATTATTACTGTTATAAAAGAAATATTACTGTTTGCAAAAAGTGGTTGATTACATTCCGGGGCAGTTGGCAACTATGCTATCATACTATGCGTTTATAAATTTTGTAAGCCGTATTCACATTTGTGATTTATAATGATGTCGACAATATAATAAAATATAGGACAGCACGTGTACATTATCTTGGGAAAGCTACAACGCAAAAATAGAGAAATATTAGGAACAATTCGCAAAAGGACGCAAAAAATATTTCTCACACTCACGTCTAAACAAGAGCCATAATATAAAAAGAACATACTTCAACAAAATATCTATCGGTAAACACCAGCAATGCGTCTTGAGATTGATCAAATAGTCCGGCAAGCGAATAAAGAATGGAATGCAGTGGATAAAGAAGCTTCTTGTGAAAACTTCCAATTCCCATGTTTTCGGTTACGGAATTTTGAAGGAATAAAATATAACGCAATATATCAATTTTTCGATTGCAGTTTTTTTTTTTTTTCACATAGTGTCGTGCATTACGGTGTATAAAAAATAAATATTAAAGAATTTCGTTTTTATGAAACCATTAGCATAAATAAAACATGGATACTGCTCTTATTTTTATATAAAGCTCTCTGTTAAAAATAACTAAGGTTTCTTTTTCTTTCTTTCTCTTTCGTAACACAAGGAAAAAACTCTGCATCTAAACAGATGAAACACTAATTAAAGGTTGTTCTCATAAAATATACTGAAATGTCTGTGAGCAGCTTAGCAAATAAGCAAATTTAGCAAGGTATACGATAAAAAAAAAAGAAGAGAGAGAGAGAGAGAGAGAGAGAGAGAAAGCACTTTTAGCACTTTTAAAAGCAGATTTAGTGCTTAAAGCAGATTTAGCACTTTTAAGAAATTTTCAAAAAGCTTTATTAGTAAAAGGTTATCGTTTGTAAAAGTGAACAATAAAGTTTCCGGGAAAATATTATTTAATGTCGCAAACGCAATTTTATTTCAGACTTGTGAAATTATTCGGGAGCCGTGACGTGTGACAGGAGAAAAAGCAAATTTTAATTCAGACACTCCTCAACTGAAATTACACAGGCCCCCGAAAGTTAAGGAACTAGTGTTTTTCGAAGCTCACCATAAAAAAAGACACTAAAAATAAAATTTATTGTTTATATAAGTGATAAACATAATGCAAAATTGTGAAAAAACGATAGCTACCACTTTTGTTTTATATAGGAAAGAACAGGCATATATGAGAGAGAGAAAAATATATGCAAATATCAGACTATCGTAATTACGCGTGTAACTCTTGTTCATTGACAACTTTTGCCAGCAAATTCGTTGGCAGTCTGGCCATAACCTGCGCAAATAAGGCATGCTGGCTCAAATATTGAGTCGACCTGTGTAGGCCGCATTTAGACGTTAAATTAAAAATTGTGTAGCAATATTATGATTGTGGTTGCTTATCATCATTTTATAAAATTTATTATTTCTTACATTTATCTTGATTTATTATTGATTACGGGTTAAATATGATACTAAAAATGCATTTAGAAATTGTGATTGCAGCTCCAATGTGAAATATATATAATTGTAACTTTTGTCCTGAAGATATGTTTTTAAGCGCTGATAAATTTGAAAAAATGATGAGCAACCAGAATTTTAACTTTATTTTACAAATTTTCATTTTATACCTAAATCAGCCTACTTATGATAGCGCATTCCTTAAACCAGCAGGCCTTATTTGCTGATACTTATTGCACCATTTCGGTAACTGTGTTTTGCAGGTCGTATTTGGTGGTAGGGTCCCGCAATATCTGAGAGCAGCCGTTTAACCGACTTGTTAGCTTGGGCTTCTGTACTCTTTACAGACGAGTCCAGATTCACGCTGGAGACCGATTCAAGACGTCTGCTGATCTGGAGGGAACAAAGCACCAGATACTATCAATCCCAAGCTGTTGAAAAACACAGTTACCAAAATGGTGGAATTGGTTTGGTCAGGGATCTCATTCGGTGGTCATGTTGATCTGCATGTGTTCCAGGAAGGAACTCTGACTGGTGTGAGACATCGGGACGAGATCCTTGATCCATATGCCGCTGCAACCGGCGATGATTTCATTCGATGAATGACACTGCAAGACCTCACCGAACTGTTGTTGTTGAGGAATATCTTGAGGGTCTTGGTTTAGAGCGAATGGAATGGCCAGCTCAGTCTCCAGATCTGCATACGACATCTGCATACGTCTGCATACGACATCTTTGGGACATCTGGGTAGACAGCTTGCTGCTTTAAGTCCATCTCTAAGGTCTTTAGGAGAGCTGGAACAAAGTTTACTCCGTGTCTGGTTTTCGCTTCCCATTTCGGTAACCGAAAAATTTAATTTGACAGCATTGTAGTCAATGCCGCCAATCAATTCAAGCTAGGGGTGGGCATATCCCTTATTAAAACGCATTTTTAATAAGTTTCTATGACATTTTACCACATAAAACTGTGATATATTATTTTTTTCCCAAGAACAGACTTTTACAGCGAGATTGCTTTTTTTTTTTTTTTTTTTTAAATCCTTTTTTCGTATAAACTTCCATGTTGCTGTCAATACATACCTGTTTGGTGTGCATGCATTCCACATTTCTGTTCCTACATTCATTCATTTGCAAATTAGTCGCAAAAACCGGGTTGTTCCTTAACTTTTGGAGGCCAGTGTATTATTATTATTATTAATTATTTAATAAAGGAGTAATTCTTTTAATTTAGTTACAGGAAAACAAACCTCTTCGAGAATACTTCAACGAATAATTTAAAATTTCTTGTGCCCCAAGCCCCTGAAAAAAAACTTTATTATTAAAGATAGAATTTTTGTGGCTTTTCGAAAGTTTCAAAAGGTGCACTTGGCGCGTTCCTGTGGCTTACCGAAAGCTTCAGAAGGTGCCCTTAGCAGATTTCTAATATAAACGATTTAAATGCAAATATCCCCCCGCGCGGTTTTTCCTAAGTAAAACAATATCCGTAATGTCTGGTTCGTGCAAGATAAGATTTAAAAATTTGAATTCATTTTCACATATGAGAGCGTTTTGCTTATTGTTAAAAACTAGTTTTCAACAGCAGAAAGTGTAACCACAGACATTATTGTTTGTGCATAATTAGTTTATTACAGTTTTCAAATTATTTTATTCTTTAAATCCCATGTAATATTTCACAGATTAAAAAGTATGATTTACCAGTCTGCGTGGATTTTTTGGTGCAAGTTAGTTAATGAAATATTATGTATTCAGAGCTGCCAAGTCTCCGGCTTTTTTCGAGAGATTTCCCACCACTAATTTTTACTTACAAATTTATGCTTAAAATAAGTCCAAATATTGAGTGCAGAAAAAATCTGCCTAAAAATTGTGGTGGGAAATCTCCCGGAAAAAGCGGGAGTCTTGGCAGCTCTGTAGACTGTAAATCCCTATTTTAAAAAAATCAGCTGTATTTAATTTCTTAGAGGATATCGATTTTGTTTTACAATAAGCTAAAAAAATTAATCATATTTAATACCACTCTAATCTTTTAATTGAAATCATATTTAACGACGAGATAAATGACTTATCATTAACGATATTACGTTTGCAATTAACAACACAATCGCATGCGTCACATAGGAGAATAGGCATTCCCTTTTTAATGTAAGTTCATAAGATCGATCATTAAGTTAATGCCATTACAATTAATTTTTTAATAACACCGTAATTAATCCCAGATGGCGATGCAGCGGATGAAATTAAATGCAAGAGACTCTCACCTACATAATTATATAACTACATGATTAACACAAACTGCAGTCCGACAAATTGCGCTAATTCAATCAGTATACGTATTACGGAATCACAAATCTTGGTTAGTAAAACGGTTATTCGATTAGAGTTTGAGACCATTACGTGGCATAACAACCCGCTTTTTGTAAAAAGTAAATATATTTTCAAAAAATCAAGCCGTCCGCATGATTAGCTCAGGAATGTTGCTACATTCCAAGTCGAAAAATACTGTTTATAAGAAGTGGTTAATTATACTTTATAATGCTCGGCATCTCTTCTCGGTATTAATTCTGTAAATAGTTACCACTCCTGATGGTTCAATTTTCCTTGCTCTATAAGTTTTTTAAGTTATACAAATAAAAAAAATATTAATTAGTTCGTTCTATATATATTATTGCTTCTTTCTTCATTGGTTAAGTAGGCAGCGAAAAGTTTTTTCGTACATCAGTATTTCGTTCAGCCGAAACTATTGAGGCTAATGATAAACTTGGCATGTATGGGAGGTTTGTAACGGAGCTGCTCAAGAAAGAAAGATCTCTGCATCTCTATAGAAAAAGAAAAAGAGTGATCCATAAAATTTCTGCTGGAAATATAAGGCGCATGAAAACCTAAAAGTATAGTTGTCACCTGCTCCGGAATATAATCAACCACTTTTTTTAAACAGTAATTCTTTCTAAACATTTTTTCGAAATTGTAATTAGACCATGCACTTGATATCGAAATTTTGATGCTGTTTAAGCCAAACAATTAGTGTTTAAAGAAGTGGTTAATTATATTCTGGGGTAGGTGGCAACTCTGCGGAAAGCCAGGTCAGAACATTTTTTCGAAATTGTAATTAGACCATGCACTCGATGTCGAAATTTTGCTGCTGTTTAAGCCAAACAATTAGTGTTTAAAGAAGTGGTTAATTATATTCTGGGGTAGGTGGCAACTCTGCAGAAAGCCAGTTCAGAACATGTTTTCGAAATTGTAATTAGACCATGCACTCGATGTCGAAATTTTGCTGCTGTTTAAGCCAAACAATTAGTGTTTAAAGAAGTGGTTAATTATATTCTGGGGTAGGTGGCAACTCTGCGGAAAGCCAGGTCAGAACATTTTTTCGAAATTGTAATTAGACCATGCACTCGATGTCGAAATTTTGCTGCTGTTTAAGCCAAACAATTAGTGTTTAAAGAAGTGGTTAATTATATTCTGGGGTAGATGGCAACTCTGCAGAAAGCCAGTTCAGAACATTTTTTCGAAATTGTAATTAGACCATGCACTTGATGTCGAAATTTTGCTGCTGTTTAAGCCAAACAATTAGTGTTTAAAGAAGTGGTTAATTATATTCTGGGGTAGGTGGCAACTCTGCAGAAAGCCAGTTCAGAACATTTTTTCGAAATTGTAATTAGACCATGCACTCGATGTCGAAATTTTGCTGCTGTTTAAGCCAAACAATTAGTGTTTAAAGAAGTGGTTAATTATATTCTGGGGTAGGTGGCAACTCTGCAGAAAGCCAGTTCAGAACATTTTTTCGAAATTGTAATTAGACCATGCACTTGATGTCGAAATTTTGCTGCTGTTTAAGCCAAACAATTAGTGTTTAAAGAAGTGGTTAATTATATTCAGGGGTAGGTGGCAACTCTGCAGAAAGCCAGTTCAGAACATTTTTTCGAAATTGTAATTAGACCATGCACTCGATGTCGAAATTTTGCTGCTGTTTAAGCCAAACAATTAGTGTTTAAAGAAGTGGTTAATTATATTCTGGGGTAGGTGGCAACTCTGCAGAAAGCCAGTTCAGAACATTTTTTCGAAATTGTAATTAGACCATGCACTTGATGTCGAAATTTTGCTGCTGTTTAAGCCAAACAATTAGTGTTTAAAGAAGTGGTTAATTATATTCTAGGTTAGGTGGCAACTCTGCAGAAAGCCAGTTCAGAACATTTTTTCGAAATTGTAATTAGACCATGCACTTGATATCGAAATTTTGCTGCTGTTTAAGCCAAACAATTAGTGTTTAAAGAAGTGGTTAATTATATTCTGGGGTAGGTGGAAACTCTGCAGAAAGCCAGTTCAGAACATTTTGAAATTCGCTCTCGAAAGAGCGTGGGTGACTGCCCTCCCCCTTTTTCACTTATCTTCCTTGAGAAAAAAAAAACAGTTATCCATGAAATTCTTGCTTTATAATGTAACAAACTTGAATCCATTGTTTAGGCATAACTGCTTTGTCATTAAAAGCTTGTTAACAATTTATTTGTTTGAATTTAATGCAAAAGTAAAAAACATTACTGTCCGGTACATCCAATTATTGCATAATTGGAATGGCTACGGCTAATAAGATAATAAATACTATAATGTTTCAAACGAAAATTAAACTTTTTAATGTGTCTTCTTTGATGTGCAAATTACAGCTCTGTAATTTTATGCAGTGCACAATACATAAAGGAGTTATATTTAACATCTATTAGATACTTACGCTGTATCTGCCGTATTTCTAATTTTCCTTACGCCGTACATAGTATACAAGTTAGCGAGCTGCGTCAGTATTTGTGTCTAATAATGCTGCAAGGGGTAAATAACACGGGGGCTTAGCATAATTCTCGCATTTTTTTAACCACTGAAGTGGTATTCGATTGAAAGCTGCACATGTGCATTGACCTGGGGCTTTCTTGTTTGCCCATACGCCGTGCATGATGGAAGAGTTCGTGAGTTGTTAATGTTTTGTTTTTAGCTCAAATATAACGTGGTACACGATGAAGCTGTTCAAATTATAGCTTGTTACATGCAAAAAAAAAAAAAATTCCGTGATTACAGAGGCAGTCTAATAACTTTTTTTGCTAAGTAAAAATTATACAAGAAAAATGATTTAACCCTCTCGTCACCGAATTATGAAAAATCAGAGAAAAAAAATCTGTCTAGCATTTAATGCACCTGAAATACTATTATAAATCATGCAAAAATATTTTTTTCTAATTTCGATTAATATTAGATTTTTCTAATATTAATTTCTGCATTTTCGAAGCATTTTGTTATGCTAAAATTAATTTAAAAGGATGCACATATTAGGTAAAGGTTGAGGAATAAGAAAAAAACTGTACTTACCTTAAAAAGAAAAAAAGACGGTAAAAAAGCAGCTTAAATATTTTCTTAATGTTTCTCCTGAAACAATGAAGCGAAAACTGTAAAACTGATCTAAATGGACTAGTACTGCAATCTAGGCACGATTTATGCATCTAGTTAAGAACCTCATATACTTTCTACATGAATTAATGATATTGATATTACTGAAAGAAAAAAATACTAAATTGAATTGTTTTCTCTCTAAATATTGCTATTTGAAGTAGGAGCCTCATATGAGGTTCAGGGTGACGAGAGGGTTAAAAGAAGGAAAATGAATATTTTTTGAAAATGAATGTAATAATTTTATCTGCTATTAATAAAATTAATCTTTTGTTCGAACTCAATTTTCATTTAGTTTAGTTACCTATATTTGTACTCGTCGTGTCTGGAAGTCAATTATTTACAATCATAAAATGAATTCCAATTTTTACATGATGTATAACTTAAAAATTTCAAAGGATGATACGTATTTTTGTCCTTAAATAAAATAACGCTCGCTGTATAACCTAGCTGTAGGACAACAATGAAGAGAATAGAGACACTTACCAGAGGAGAGTAGCTGGAGTGGAATGAGGCCTTAACAAACTATGACCTTGCTTAGGACCTGCAAATTCATTTAAAAACAATATAAATAGACCCGCAAGAGGAGTGAAAAAAATCTTAAGTTCAAAAGTCACAAAAGTTACTAACCGCTAAGGAGATCCCTGGGAGGCTCGACCCACGAATCTGAAAAATGAAAGCTATTATTACCGTGTCTGCTAGTTTTTCTAAAAATTAACTTAATTATTTAATAAGTGTAATATAAAAATGCGCATAGCAATCAATAAACCTTAAAGCATCTCAGGTACACGGGAAGTTGGTGAAAGATGTTCTCTCATCATTAACCTTTTCCACCAAATGCGAATATAAGAGAGGTCACTGTGCTTGAATTAGTATTAAATTAAAGTTTAATAAAAAAAAGTGAACCGTTTTAGTAAACAACTATAAAAATCTGTTGAAGGTGAGAACTATTCAAAGAGCTTAGACGTCAAGAAAGATGCTTAGGGAATTCAAAATCCAGTTTTCCTACATTTTATTATATAGCCATTTGCATGAACTCTAAACTTTACAGAGCTATTTTACGTTGACATAGCTGTCAACTTTTCCGGAATAAAATTAACCACTTTTTGTAAACAGTATATTTTTTAAACATTCTTTTTTCTAAATAGAAATTAGGGATGCATCGGATATCTCGTAAACATGTCGGGTAATTGGCAGTAGCCAGATATTACAAATGTCCGGCCTATGATTATGTACTGAGAAATGAACATAATAAACGAATAAATTCTAAAAACTGCAATAATGGAAAATGCGAGAAAACAAAGTTTTGTGAAAATATTTTGTTTTCGATACTTTTTAGAATGTATTTTTATCATTTATAGAAAATAGGAGGGGGGGAATCTTTTTTTTTAAGATAGGAGTAAATTATTGTGCAAAAACACTGTTCTTAAATCTTTATAAAAATCCAGTTACCTAGCTCTATAAATTGACCCTGCTTATAAAAATAGTGTACTGGCTGGCGAGAAAATGTCCCCCCCCCTCTTATTTTGATGAAGTAAGGAAATTTGTTAGATTGATTTTCCAACAGTTGAATAGAAATGTCTTTCTTTCAAGAACTGATTTTGTATTTATCTAACTGTTGAAGGAGAAAATCAGTGACATTTTATCTTTATGTATGTATTCAGCTTTCATTGCAGTAAAACTGGTACTTATTTCATGGAAACAATCCCAAAAAGATTTCAGATGTTTGAACTAAGTTATTTGGAACTAATGAGAAAATTTAAAGAGAAAAGTAATAGCTGAATGATCTAAGAAAACCAGTGAAAAAAAAAAAAAAAATCATACGTCTGCATGATATCTGATTGAAAGTTTGGTCGGATATTCGGTATCGGTTATCCGGCTAAATTGATATCCGTTGCATCACAAACATAACTATACCCACCAGCAAACTCTAAAATTTTACTGCGTTCTAACACAAACAGGTATGTGTTGGAATCAGTGTTTTCAATAAGTGGTTAATTATATTCCGGAATTGTTGGCAGCTATGTGGTTATTGTACGAATCTATCTATCTATCAATATTTTCGATCTTTATTTTTCACATTTAAAACTAATTTGATATTATATTATCCTGATTTCTATTATCGGATTATCGCTTCTTTTCTTAGACTATTTGTTTTCATTAATATTTTTCATGATACTTATATTCCTTTATATTTCACGTGATACATGTGATATGAGATGACTTATTGTCTGCTAGTTTTATTCTGGATTTTCATTGGTTTATCCCTGGATTTTGTATTAATTGCGATTTAAATCGGAATTTGCGTATTTTGAATTCAACGTATAATTTTAACTTGATGGGTGATATTTTGATTATGTTTTTCCCCGTAGTGTCTTGGGTGTGATACCTTTTTATTTTGTACTTAAAAAACGTTTTATGCCTCTGTTGGTACAAATGACGACACAGCATTACATCAAGGATGTCTTCTTAATATTTTGTTTTTTATTTCAATAACGAATGCAATCTTAACATTATTTGTGATTGTTCAGAAGATTAAATATCTTCAAAGAAATAAAGCATAAATTACTACTGAGTCACACTAACCATCCTAAGCAATAACTGTCAGTCACAGTAACCATTCTAAGAATTATTGCTCATAGACAGCATTTCTGAATGTTCAGTTTTTGTAGCTCCATCAGTTAATAATGAATTAAATCGAATAATAGTAAAAGATTATCAGTATTTATGAAAGCCAGTTTATTTATCACAGCGATTGCGAATGACCGATTTAATAAAATAACCAATCGCCCTAAAAAAAAAGAATTATATAAAGCCTTTAATTTTACTAAAACTGACTTATGCTAATAACATATGTATTCAAATGTGGGCGTATTTTTGTTAATAATGATGCACCTTTTAAATAACAGTACATGCAAAATTATATTTGTAAAGCTGATTAAGATGTGAGAAATACATATTTAAATTACGGTTAAAAAAAGAATTCTGATGATGGTGCAAAGCTCCTTAAATACGTGAAGAAAAATTAAGTATTAAATACTGGTACCAAAATGAAACCCTGCTAACTATTAAAAATTTGAAGCCACAAATGTTATGGTCTATACGAGAAAATTTTACTCACTAGCTGAATGGTAGCTATTACAGTATACTATTTTTTGATAATAACAAGCAGTAATTTGTAATTAGTAAATAAATGAAAACAAATTAAAATTATTAATGCAGACATAACCAAAAGCTTTCCAGTATAACC
Organism: Cheiracanthium punctorium; assembly: GCA_038373885.1. Classification (NCBI taxonomy): domain Eukaryota; kingdom Metazoa; phylum Arthropoda; class Arachnida; order Araneae; family Cheiracanthiidae; genus Cheiracanthium; species Cheiracanthium punctorium. The sequence goes on from JAWZYV010013899.1 coordinate 22,249, forward strand.
AAATGGTACTGCTTAATTTTTAGCTACATTAATTTTAAAAAATTGCAGAGGATCCTTCAGAATTGTTTAATGATTGTTTCCGAAGATTTTTAAGTTTCTAAATATGCGTTATAGTTTAGGTAATTTATGCTGTACATGTAAAAAGAGCTGTAAATGTCTGTTATGATATATATGTAGAGAGAAACTAATAAAATGCTACTTTCAATTTTTTCATTTGGTTATTTATCATAGTTCTCCCTTTCTTTTGGGAAAAAATAAAAAAAAGGCACACAGCAAATAACGTTCAAGTGAAAGTGACTAAAAAAAATAACTACTAAGAATATGAAGCTCAAAGCATTATAATGGTATATTTCAAATAAAAAGAAAACTAAGAAATTTTCTGTTGATATATATTTCAAAAACTTATGATTGTTGACTATATAACGGTTCATACTTTTTTAACGGCCCTTTATCGCATTGGCTGTATCCTAAAATTGGTATAATATAATTAGAATTCGTTGATAATTTTTGTTAGACATATATATAGAGTAAAATGGCTAAACTTACGAATCAAGGAATCATTCAACAGCAGTTATGGTAGTCCAATATATTCAATGAACATAAAATCGTATCAAAAAAAGGGCATAAGTAGATATATCCAATGAATAGAAAATCCAAACAGTGGTAAAATTGAAAAATAAAATGGAATTGTAAGGAATGAAACAATGGGTAATAAGAATGGGCTATGTATATATGCATAGGTGCCAAGTATTACGGAATATAATTAGCCACTTTTTGTAAACCTTAGATTTTTTGAATAATTCTCCAACATGGTACCCAAGTCACGCTTTTAATTCAGAAATTTTGATGTATTTTGAACAGAAAAAAAACTACCGTTTTAATAAAGGGCTTAATTGAATCGGCGAGTGCAGAAACCACTTCAGTCACAAAAATTCGAAAAATCGTTTTCGATGAAAATAAGCTTAGAAAGGCAAGGTGCGTGTTGGGGGCAAGAACGACGTTAGTCTGTTGAGTAGTTTCGTAGATACGGGGCTTCTTTTTCGAACGATGAGCGACAATGATCAATAGATCAATGGTCGACACACGACAATAAAGCAATGGTCGAGAATGATCTATTTTAACACTATATTGGCCACCTGACCAGACCTAGGGGTGGTTTTCTAAAAAATAGTTATTCCTGCTTGAATGTTAGATTTTAATCTCCATAATTTTCTGCAAGCAAAGCACTTTTTTTTTCTCCTAAATTCATGTTCTCGACTTTTGTATACCATAAATATGGTTAGACAATAAATGGTGATTTGATTTTCTTTGATTTGCTTTGAATGATTACCTTTTTCCAAGCTTTCAGCTGACTAAAAACCAGTTGAGTGCAGAAACAGCATAAGTCCGAATCAAATTTTAAAATTTCCTGAGCCTAATGAATGTCGAAATTAGGTATGACACGATACGCATGTCGAAATTTGCATGTCGAAATTTGCATGACAGAAACATGAATGCATGTTATGACAGAGGGAAAAAAAAAGTTTAAATATTTGAAAATTTGGATGAGTTATGAAGTTTTTTCTCTCTCCTGAAAAATTTCCTTTTTGTGACTGAGGTGGTATCTGCATAGGCGCACCCACGGGGGGGGGGCTATGGGGGCTCAAGCCCCCCCCTAAAGGTGGAAAGTTTGAAGTGAAAAACTTAAAAAAATGAAAATTGTCACTAATGAATTATTACTATTATTATTATTTATTGTCTTCAAATTATTTTTAAAGTATTTTTTACCTAAAAAGATGTCAGTTTTTAAATAAATACTTACAGAGAGTTTATGAAATACTGTTAAATTCAGTTACAATATCACTGAAAAGATCAGATAATTATTTATGACTCTATAATGAGTTTTTGCTTGTGGGATTGTGTTGTATGGGCAAATCAAGTGGTACAGAATATTTTGACGTTATAAGAGGGTTGTAACTATTATCGATCTCACTATAACCGAGTTCAGCAGTATTTTCAGCTCAGCCCCCCCCTAAACTAAAATCCTTCGTGCGCCACTGGGTATCTGCACTCACCGATTTAATTATATTCCGTAATACTTGGCACCTATGCACAGGGGCGTAGTCAGTGTGTGTGGGGGGATATCGGGATATATCCCCCCCTCGAAATTTTTGGGTTAGTGACCACAAGATTAACGCCGTGCAGAAATTCCATCTATTTATACGCATATAAGTTCATATCCACTCCCCCCCCCGAAAAATTTTCGTGGCTACGCGCCTGCCTATGCATATATATACGTATATGTGTGCGTGTGTTACAGTAAATGTAATAAACTGGTGGTTATGTATAATTATCGATTATTTATCATAATCACCACTAAGTCTGAAAAATGTAATAAATTATTAAACTTTTATCCTCTTAGCTCAGTTTATTTATGTAATCCTCAATTCCTAATGGAAGATGTAATAAATTCCAATTATTTTTTGGAGTACGAGGTTTTAATTCCAAAGAAGGAATATTTTCAAATAACACTAAAAAATTCGTTGTTGAGAATTAGAAAAACTCACAATAATATTTCCATGTAAAAAATTAAATAGAAATGACACTTTTCTACTTTATTTTCATTAGGTACCTTTGAAGAGATACATTAGTTAATATCATTATATAATAGCACGTATAAACCGGTAAATTTGATAAATATACAACAATTTATTACATTTACCAAATATAGTGATGATAATGAATAATCGCTGGTGATTACTTAAATCAACGGATTAATCCAATTTACAGCAACATATTTTAAAATGAAATAAAACTGTATAATAACACACATAAAAAGTTGCTTATCTTTGCAGAACGTATGTTTCCGGTGATACAAAAAGGTGACCCCCTTCATCAGCTACCAAAATGTTCCAACATCCAAAAGAGTAGAAAAGCGAGAAAACAAAATTGCTGTATGGTAACATCTTGCTTTGTTGTACATTTTTTTTTTTTTTTTTTTTAGGTTCAATAAGCTTCTACCCCTCTTTTTTTAATCCAGCCCCTCCCAAAACATTTACTGTATCTGCTACTGTGTCGAACCTATGCCAAGTCACATTTAGGAAATTTCAGATATACAGCAAATATAGAATCAATTTGTAAATGCAGACTTCAGATATTTTTTTAGGTCATATTTCAAATTTTTCAAGGTTTTCAGCAAAAATTTAGAGTTTTCCTTGACTTTCCTCTTTAAATAAAATTTCTGACTGGTTCAGACTTTTTCAGGTTTTCTTCGACCGGTTGCAAACCTGTATACCTTAAAAATCATCCCAGAACTAATCGCGTGATCATTATCCACAACCACATTTCCTTAAAACATGTAATAGGTTTTTTTGGCGCACGATTTAACTGCCGGCATCGATTACTGGCAAGTTAAAATGTAAAACTTTCTTTGATTGTTTGTTTGCCAGCACTGCATATAATATATATGTGTGAGCTTCTTGTTGTTCTTCTTGGCATAGAGACTCACTTGGCATCAATACTAAACAGTGTAACGGATGTAAATATATACTAAATTTTAAATTAAGGCCTTTGTTAAACCTTTGCATATATTGTAGGCTTTTGAAGTGAATTTTTCTGCATCCCGAAGAATAAATACAAGTTTCTGTCTTTAGATATATGAAAAAATATGCATTTCTTTTCCTAGAGCTAGTTTTCAGAAAGGAAATCTCAAGCCTTTCAGTTACCAACCTTTACGGAATATAATTAACCAGTTTTGTAAATAGAAAATTTTTTAATACTTTTTTCAAAACAGCCACCTGTCCGCATGTTGAAAAAAAGATAACTCGCTACGTTCTTAGAAGAAAATTGCAGTTTACGAAAAATGGTTAATTGCATTCTGTAAAGTTGGCAATTCTATTCTGTATACCGAGGTTAGCCCGTTATCTAAAATAAAAAAAGTTGAATCAAAGCACACATTTATAGACAAAGTTATAAACTTTCACTTACTCTCAGTGAATAATGAAATACTTAAAAGAATTTTTAAATTTAAAAAAGTGAGTATATACAATTATTTTTCACTACTGAAATTAGGTAGTATTTGTCGAGACTGCAAAGGAAACATACTTTCAGTTTTCAGTTTTCAGTTAATTTTCTTCTTGGGTTTGCATTCTCCATGCAATGAAACAGATGTAAAGCCATACAAGGAGTTAAATTGTGAGCTATGCATTTTATTTAGTTGGAGGAAAATTTGTGTGGGTTTATTTGTTTAGTTTTAACAAGCTAAAACTATTTTTAAAACTCCTTTGTAGAAATTAAACCAGCTAAATTTAGAAAAATTAAAATATTTAAAGTCGCCAAAGATTATTGTTTTCTAATTGCTTCTTTATTCCCAATCTTATTAAAATTTAGATAAATGTTATTTTCAATGAAAGTATCACACACCCAATATTATATAGTTACATTGGTAAATCATATATTTTGTAGAGCTATTCTGTAGGTGAAACAACATGCACACAGTAAAAAAACTCTGCTATCCAGATCAGAAATAGGTAATAAATATATTTTCCACTTTTAGGGCGAAAATCTTCGATCATTCTTTTAAATTTCAAAATGCTGCAAGATTTAGACGAAGTAAATAAAGTTACACCGTCGTAATGTAATCATGAAAACAAAAAACATTGAACTAAAGAGAGAAAGATTTTCCACAGTATGAAACAGATGTTGGTTAGCTATTCGAATTCTATATTTAGTAGAGTTACCAACTTCTCCGGAATATAATTAACCACTTTTTGCATACAGTAATTTTTTTTAAATATTTTTGTTCAAACACATAGCCAGCCCGCACAACTTTTTTCTAGAATTTTTCCCATAATTTAAACCAAAAATTACTTTAAAAAAAAGAAGTTAATGATATTCCGGAGATGTTGGCAACTCCATAACTGCCAACTCTTCCGGTTTTTCCGGAAGTTCTTCCACCACTAATTTTTACTTACGAATTTGAGCTTAAAATGAGTCCAAATTTTTATTGTAAAATAAAACTGTTTGAAGATAGTGGTGAAAAATCTTCCGGAAAAACCGGAAGAGTTGGCAGCTATGCAACTCTATATTTAGCTTAGCTTAATTTCTGGAAATTCAACATACAGATTATTATAATAAGCGTTAATTTTTTTTTTCGGATATTAACGGTCTCATTCACCTAACTCATAACACGGACGCATTAATCCAAACACACATGTTAAAGTTATGGGTAATATATCTTACCAATGACTTTAACACGCTTGTTTGAATTAATCCGAGAGTAAATTATTTGCTGTCTCCATGTCACGAAAAATTATTTCGAAAATAAGTACAGGTGAAAGAGAGCTATATTTTTAAACGTGTATTAATAGTATATGTGAAACTTGTGTACAACGATACTGTAGCAACCTAAAATAAATATCGTTATAGATAGTTTATCGTTAGATAGGTTGAACTTTTTTTTTACCTTATTTGAGCATTAAAGATGTTTTCTAAAATTTAAACAAAATGAAGGTAAAATAGATTTACCGTGCAGAATAAAAATTAATCAATGTATATTTATTTCCGAAGTCGAGTAATGAATTTACTTTATAGAAGTGGAGGACAATGCATATTTTTAATGTATTAAATACCCTTTATGATTGGGGGTTCGCTATATCGTAAACATTAAACCTTTTGTGCGTTTCATTTTTCTATAAAATGAAAACTTTATTTAAAATTTTCTCTAAGAATATGCATAAAATATAGATTTACGAATTTTATTGGGTTATAGCATTAAAAAACATAGATACGTTCCTTTAAACGCCAATTATGGATAAAAGACTTTAGCTCGCGTATTCCGGACCGCAGGTAGCATTTTCCAAAATAAACTTATCGTGTCGTACGTACTACAAAATGTTTTGTAAGCGTTAAAATTATCTTTATAGACGGGTAAGTATAAAAAGTGTATATCGATATAGATAGGTTTAAAATATATTGAGTAAATAGGAATTCCGTCTCGACCAAAGAAAATATCGTTATAGGCAGGTTTATCGTTATACGTAGGTTTCACGTAGTACATTTCTTTACTGTAAAGAATATGAGATATTTAAAGCTTATATATTTATTGTAGCTCTCTCTTTTCTTCTAAAAAGTAAGGACAGTTTTATTTATCTTAAGAAAGATTATTGTGATTAGATTTTACAGAAATTACGTTAGGGGAATCTCATAAAGAAGAAAGATAGTGTTCCGATAAATTGATCACTACTTTTCTGGCACTATCACTCTTTAAATAGTAAAAAAATAGTAAAGGCATAAAATTTGACATTCTGAAACTGTATTTTTGTAACTCACTGTAAATTGAAAGATTTAAATTTTTTTCCCGATTTTTCTTTTTTCATTTTTTTTGATTATTTTACTAATTTTTAGTATATGGAATTTAGGGTTTAGTCTATATTTATATACACATAGAAAATATAGACTCAGCACTAAAATCAATACAATCAGAAAATAGTAAGAAAGTGTGCAAGAAGTAGGAACAGACAATCACACAAATACACACACACACACACACATTCATCAGCATATCCTTACAGTTTACATAATTCTGTAGGCAAATGTTTTCAAAAGTGTTTGTGTAATGTACAGCAGATTTAATTAATTTCGGAAAAATCAAAGTATTTTAAAATTACGAAACTTACAGCATAACTCTCAATTATTACTCTTGAAAATAATTCAAGTTTAAAAAAAGATGAAGCCCATGTAGTCTTTCTATCACATATGTGCAAAAAATATTACCTGTTATTCAAAATCTATTTCTCCCCTTTTTTAACAGTTTAATATTTTGGGGATTTTCTTCGAATGCAGTACAAGTTAGTTCCCCTTAAAGCCTCCACCAAGGCATTCCTTATCAAGGCCTATCTCTTTCGCGTAGATAACCGCCTCAATAGCAGGACTACTATTTGTATATTTTCTTTATTAAATGGCTACACGAATATGTTCGAACAGAAATAGTAATCATACGTATCATGCACGTGACGAATAAACTTTCAAATTTAAATAAAAAAGGTTATATTCTAATATTTGGAAAAATACTCTTTACGATTTAGCATCTACAAGGAAAATAAAAAAAAAACCAAGACGTTGCCTAATAAACATCGGGAACTTAATTATAATTTAAATGATTATTAATATTCACGTAGCTCCTAGCTTTATCTAAAAAGCAGCCTCATTATAAGAATAATTTTCATTAGCTTCTATTAGATTTCCTCATAAAATCAAACAGAATTCCAAAACGCAGCCAAATGACTATTTTAAAGATTGAAAATCAACATGCTCCCATATTTTACGCTGCGTATATGTTTCATAAAATAGCATTTGTAAAACAAATGAAACTGAACTCATTTTACAAATTTATAAAGATATTCCTTAAAAGTCAACAGATTCATTAAAGTAACGAAATCATCAAATTTCTTGTTATACATATTTAAAAAGAAAAGCCCACCTTTCTGTTGTTCGATACAGATTAGTCACCATACGAAGTTTACAGTGCTTTCAATTTATATTATCACTCAACTGAATGTCTATATCATTTTAGTTCCCACTAAAATAAAAATAATAACCTTAAAAATTTCAGTCCTAAGGAAATCTTACTTGTTTCAGTCTCAGAATTAAAAACACCGTTATTTTTAAGAGCTCTTCAAATAAATTAGGCCATGAAAAACTAGAACCATGTAAACACTGGAAGCATTGTACGTTAGAATTTTTTCCCGACTAAAATAGTAGTGCTCCGCAATAGAACGGAGCACGAAACTACGTTACTTGTACACTTCTGTAATTAAGGCTTTTCTTTCTGCTGATTCATTTTTGTTCGCAATAACTACTTATAAATTGCCGTTTTATAATACGCAAACTTCAAAAGCAATTGGTACATAGAAACTCTTTGCCTTTTCGAAATTGTTTTGATGGCGGGTGCAATAAATTCATATACAAAAGTCAGTTTAAATTTGAATTAATACAAAAATCATTAACTGCAAATTATTATCGAGTTATTCATTTTTTTTTTTTTTTTACTCTATTAAAAATATAATGGTAAGTTCATATCTGGTAAAATAAAGAAATTTTAAATTTTAATTAACATAAATTCTTAAATAATAATAATTCATAAATTTTAATTAACATAAATTGCGTATTACTACCTATTTCAAAGTGTCGACAGACTCGACGTAAGTTCTCCTGCTCAAACGAATGCCTGGAGAAATTCAACATAACAGTGCAAAGGTTAACAAATTAAAAGAATGCAGAAACTAAATTAAATTTAATTGCGTCACTAATAATTTAATTGTAATGATAATATATAAACTGCACTGTAGCCGGAATACCATCACTGTATTAGTCTCATTGATAATGGTGAGAAACAAGTATGTTGTAAAAATGATTTATTTCACTTTTGTTTTTGGGCGTTAATAGAGTTCAATCAGTGAAACGGGTGTAAAGGAGTACAATATACGCTTAACTGTACTGATTTTGCTTGGTGGTGCGATGTTTTGAGCGAGGAGCTGTGCTAGAGTATTTTTCTCCGCTGCTGCTTTCTGGCATTAATTGTGTCCAAGCGGAGAAACAGATGTACAGGCAAAGTGTTGACGTTACTTTATTTTAGGTTACACGTAAAAACGAAACGGAACATACGTATTCTAAATAGGTGTCTTCAAAACTACTGATAAGGATTTCATGTCATTCTTAGTATTGATATTAATGCAATTATTAAAAAACTCGTAGCATCCAGTTGAAATGTTTTAAAGAAGATATATAGTATATAATTTTTTTTTAAAATGTGTTTGTTTTTAAACCATCGTACGTACTGCAATAAAAATCATTTCAAAGCTATTTGATGTCTATCATTAAATAATTTATCACGAATGCGCGAATTTACAAGTGTGTTTCCATAATTTTGCTAATGTTGTAGTACTAGACTACAACTTAAAGACTATTTTGTCTTTAATGAAACCGAAAATTAAGAAAATGCATCAGGTTGATTATACGTTTGCTACTTAAAAAAATAATAATTTAAATTAATTATTTGAAATTTAATTATTCTCTTTAAATTTTATTGATTGCAACGACCAATTTAAGTAACGTATTACTTGTTTAAGTATTAAATATAATTTATATAGGTCATAATTACTAATAAATAATTTTTATTAAACTAATACAAAGGATTCATAAATTTAATACAAAATATATTTTTAAAAGTTAATGGGTAATTCCAATGTGACTAACTTAACATTTGCAGCCGAAATGGTTTTACTGGCCAGTCTTAAAAATAAATTTAAGATAAACTTTTCAGCTTTACAATTACGTGTAAGAAGATCGCATATAATAACAAACTAGGTTAATTTTGAATTAAAACACCACCCATGCCTGGCGTTATTAACGAAACTTTTTTTATCTAATTGTTTGAACATGGCATTTAACTACTTTAATGTTGCATTAGTAACAGCTCTTAAATTACCAAATTGATCAGCTTTTAATTATATATCAAAATAAAAAAATTAATCGTTTAATTATAATTGATCATGCATGCTGAAAAAAAAAACTAAAAAACTGTTAATTTGATTTTTAAGTACATCAATAATTTAAAGCATTTTCATTTTCAGCATTTTTTATTGTCATGAAATGACCCCAATATTTTATTTATTACATGACTTATGATTGACTAACAGTACATCCCTATAATTTTCATAAAAGACATGGAGATTCGAAATACAGAAAAAATTGACAAATCTACTTTAATTAGAAAATTCATAACTCAGTTAATAAAACTAAGGTTTTCTTTTTTATTTAATTTGAACAAAGGAATCAGATTTAAAAAAAAATTAAATAAAATATATTTGATAAATTTTACTAGACAAATTTCTTGACACGAATAGAAAAGTGGGATCTTAATACAGTGTTACCCATTAAGAAATATATTTAGCTTGCTGTGAATGGATCAATAATGTTTTAAAAGTGATAAAATATTTTTTTAAATATTTGATTATTGTTTTATTTGATTAAATTAATTAACTTTCAAGCAAGTGTATAAAGTAATGAAACTCATTTGAACATTAAACAATTATTCCAACCATTATTGTATAGAAATAATTAACAACTCAGTTTTATAATCAGTATAAATAATACGTGATTTAAAATATCAGTTTCACTTTCGAGTCTTGTGAAATAAAAAATTCTATCGAAGATATTGGAACACAATTCAATTTTTTTAATATGTGAGTTACTATACGAACTTAAAAATGAGGGAATATAACTGAACATTTAAAAGTAGCATAATTAATTTATTTATTAGGTGTTAACTAAAATATTATGTCTAATTGTACAGCAGAGCTGGCTTTGTGCAAATGCATGAAACTTTTTTGCGTATAACGCATGAGTTCGCATTCACCAACATCTACGCATATTCTAGAAATTTTTGATCATTCAAAAGTATATCAGATCATGAATATTAATATTATTACTAAAACAAGTATTTAAAAGCATTTAGTTTTTTTTTTTTGAAAAATTCATTAAAAAAAGATTTGATTGTAATTTTTGTTTGCCTTGACTTTCTGATACTATTAGCAGCTTTTATTGAAACAACTCTACCAATCATTGTAAATGAAGTTCAATATGATAAAATTATTGGAAAATATTGTTTAAATTGGTAGTTTTTGCAAAATACTTTTAATTACTTTTTATGCTAGGAAGTTTATGCAAAAGACAGCATTAATTTTTATTTTTTGAATTCTGATTGCATAACGACCTTGCTAATAAGTCTAAAATTATACTTAACTATTACCTTTTTATCTCCTCACTACTAAATAATACGTAAATTATTTATAAAATAGAATGTTATTCAGTTTCAACACGCAGAGAGCAATATAAAAACTTCCGATATACCATAACATAATCAATTTTTATTACTAAATATCTCACGCAAAGATTTCAATTTTCATTTGTTTAAAATTTATAATATTTAACTGAAATTCTTAATATATTTTGAATGTAAAAACATGCCGTACACGACTTTTACTGATACTTTCAATGTGTATTATTAGTTCAAACTTTTGTTAGCAAACTAACTTAGTATGACAAGCGACAAAAATTTTAAAAAGCAAGAAAAGGCCTAGTGATAATGGGAAATGCACTTTCATGTTACATATGAAAACTAAACATTTTTACCTCCACAATGAAATCCTGTGAAATGTTCCATTGGTTTATAAACACGCTTGCAAAGTAGTCACACTACAAACAATAAATCCTTAATATGACAAAATGTGGCAATTCAGTTAATTACTTAAGAAACCTTTTATAAAGATTTTTTTTTCATAAGATTTGAATGTATATATATTTTACAAACTTATCAGAATAAGCATCCCAGTCCAAAAATTTTAGAATATTAGAACCAGGAACTTACATGCTGGTGTGGAGTCCATGGATGTCCGTTGGTCCTAGAGAAATATTCTGCCCTTTACAGGAGAGCAACCTGTAAGGCGGGGCAAGGCGCACGCAGAGGGGGCGGAGCTAATTTTGCTATTGGGCGGTATTCATGTGAAAATGTTTTTCACTGAGTACCTTCACTGATTTCCGTTCACGGTTAGTGAAAATCGAGGGATAACGCGTGTTTTGTCACGTGTTTTAAGGAATCAATTAAACAAACGATTATCGGCTTAAGTGAATCAATGCACTGCAATGACTGGAGCAATTAAATGCAGTTTCCAGCGACTTGTTTTCAATTAAAAAAAAAAAGAAAGAAAAAGTTTTAGATTTTTAGCCAGAGGAGTGAAATATGTGCAAAGGAATTAATTCTTTTGTTGTTTAATGATTTTTAAAGGGTAAAAAAATATGCCTGAGTTGAATCGAGAGAAAAAGAAAATGGGAGAGAATGGCGGAGAATTTTATGAAACTGTGTAAGTTAGGAGAAGAGAAATTCTTGAATTGGAAGATTACGTGGCGACTTAAAAATGCGCATTAACACAATTCTAAAAACTAGAGTCTACTTTATTTTACTGAAATTTTCGCTGTTCTCCAAGAAAAAAAATCAAAAAGTGAAAGTAAAAAGGAATTAGTACTTATTTCATGAATTTTAACCAGTATAATTTAAATAAATATAGTTTAAATAGTGTAATTGATACGAATAAATGTAATCTGAATGCGTTCGAAAACTAGTACTTATGCAGTGGAAACTCCAAAAGTTGGGTACTTGAGGTTCCTCCAGAAAGTGCACAACTTTCAGAGGTATACAACTTATAGAGGCATAATATTATAGCCATGTTCCGTTACCCTAAAAAGGTGTCCAAGTTAAGGAGGTGTCCAGCTTAGGAGGTTTCACTGTAGTGTGTGTTAGGTGGCTTATTACTATCTTGTCAAATCTGTAGTTTCAAAATAGTATTTCGGTGACTGGGTTGGGGGGGGGGGGGAGAGGGGAATGAATGTTTGAAAGAATTTAAGAAAACTGAACAGAATATACAGTTTAATAAAGACAATAACTTAGAAATACACTTATTCAATTTTTGGAAATATTAAACAAGAAATTTCACAGATAATAAAAACTACAGGAATTCATAGTATTTTCGAAATTTAACATCACGAGCTTAAAATTATTATTATCATTGTAATATCATAAGAAACCGGTAGGTGTGGGTATAATTTCATTCAAGCGCAAAAGTAATACCAACGTATAATTTATGCCTATTTAGACTGTGCCAACTGAGCTAAACAAAAATTTTAAATGTGGACGGAAAAGGAAAGATTTTGTGAAACATTTCAAACATGTTTACCTCAAACATAATTTCAAAAAGAAAAGAAAAAAAAGAAAAGAACAGTAAAAGAAAAAGAAACGTGTACATTTATAATTCTATAAATGATTGATGACGATGAGGTATTTTATTTTTAAAATAATATTTAAAATGTTTACAACAAATTCAAAAATAATAGATGTACGAACAAATGCGATAATGAAAAAAAGATAACAACAATATGAAAAGATTTCACTTGAATGTAGGAGAGAAAACAAAACAACACAGTAATAAAACCTCTGAACTTGGAGACCATCCTACGTTTAACAGTGTTATGTGGAATGGCACGTGAATGTGCATAAAACGAAATTTGAACCTGGACGATATCGTGTAGGGATGGACGCGAGACGCGAGAATTCTCGCATTGTCTCGCGTTCTCGCATTGTCTCGCGAGACGAGACGCGAGACGGACAGGCATTTTTTTGCGAGACGAGAAAGAAAATATTTTGCTGGACGAGACGCGAGACGAGACAGATTCTTGTCTCGCGCGAGATTTCTCGCGAGAATTCTCGCATTTTTTTCCGTCTCGCATAAATACGATCTGAAAAGCGACAATTTGCCTGAAGCCTCTACCGTTTAACTTGCGTCTCCTTCGTTTTCGGTCCTGGTATACTATCAGCACAGCACTCTACAATACGCACAAACACGTAACATTTAAAATTAGAACAGACGAGAGGTATACAAAACACACAAAGGAGAGGATAAAGAAAGAGGGGAAAAAAAAAGAAAACAGAGAAGAGTTGAAAGAAAAATAATAAGTAAATAGGAAAGGCGGTACGGTATGTTCAAATCTGACCACTTTTAGACGGGGCCTGGGGCATTAAGTTTGGGGCCCCCCTTACTATCCCCTTTTTTACGCATTAAGCCCCTTTACTGAGCCCCCCCCTTTTTTAAGCATTTTAACCCAGTTTTGACCGCTGTTGTACTCGAAAATTGCATTTCAGTTAACTGTAGTTTTTGTACTTTAATCAAATCGTATTTATTACCCCAAAAAAATATCTCTAACTTGACAGATAGACTATGACTAACTTGACTGATATGACTAACTTGACTGATAGACAATTAGGTAATACGTATATTATAGAGGAAATTCGGTTTTTTCCCCCACAATTACTATTTCAGTACATATGAATTTATAATTTAGATAATCGGGATATATATGGGCCCCCTTTTTCTTCAGGGGCACCGAACTACCGCCCCCCCCCCTTGCCCCTGTGATAATCGGGTTTCGGGTATATCAGAGAGAGATTAGAAGTAGAGCAACTTGCATTCGCATTGATGCTTAGTCTGAGAAGGTTGAAATATGGTTGAATATCCTTGGTTGAAATATTCTTGTACCGATATTATCCTCAAACTTTCCCGCACGTTGCGGCGTGCGTAGGGGGGGGGGGGGGCGCCCACCCTGGTAACAACTTTCTAGGGGCGGTTAAATCCCTATTGTTGGCCTATTTTAAAGAGATTAAAATGACATTTTTTATTCTTATATATTAATATTGGACGGAAAGAAATGCAAGCAATTTTTTTAAAAACTATTTCTCTTTTCGTTTATATTATCATGTTTTCCCTTCCTTCGGCTTGCAAAACTTTTATGAATTTTTTTCCTCCCCATCATTTTATCTTGCAGTTGGGTTCCTATTCTAAAATTATCTTCGCCTGTTAGATGTCTTTTCATTTTTTTAAAAAATCCACACTGGATATACATTAGGGGGATTATGGTTTAATTTTTCTGTAAACAGGGCGACCATAACGACTGTAGTACTATCGCTAAAAATTATTGTGGAAAAGTACAAACGGATAGTCGTCAACAAATTAACTGTTCAGTAATTTAAAATATAAACAAAAAATAAGACGTCTATTAACAAACTGAGATACTATAATGAAATCTAAAAATGCACACACGGTAATGTTATTGGAAATATTAGGCAAATAATTATAATTATCGTTAATATAATCTTGTTTTCATTAATATAAAAATTACACATATTTTAGAGACCTGAAATTGACGTTAAAGTAAATAGTAGAGATTTAATAAAGACTAAAAGTGTTCTGTTTATAATTTTTCAAGGGTTATCTTACAACCAACTGAACGATAAGTAATTCTAATTTGTGTTAATATATCCCGCAGTAATTTCAACAGAGGAGATTACTTGAACTTAAAAAAAAAAAAAATCTGTTTTGTCTCATGCAGATATGATTTTAGTAAAATATTCGCTACTTCTCGTATGAAGAGCGGGTGCGCAGCTATTTTAAAACAAACGGTTGTCCATTTCATGTAGTGTCTGAGGTATTTAATGCTACAACTTGAACAGTATGATGTAGAACTACAGTATGATGTAGAAATAACACATTTTGAAAGTCGGGAGTTCTCTGCAAACCGCTAAGCTTTTCACTTTTCTGATCGCGAATGACACTGACGTAGTTTTTTGAGTCATTATATTTCAATGATGCCAGGTGACTCATGACGCAAACTTTACATCAAGAGTCAAATAATTTTGCTTTTATTTTAGATTCCACATCACTGGAATTTATTGAAATTACTCATGTTAGGAAAATTTTCGTTTACTACAGTGCGAAGAACGGGCACGCAGCTAGTAAATAAAAATAAATACTATATTTTCGGTGTGACATTATATATACGGATTAAATCTCAATTTCTTTTACTTCAAATGCCGATATATGCTGATATAGTTATTAATATATCTACTAATGTGGCTATATGTAAGTAATTGTTATTATTAATATTAATTTTCAATAAAATCCCAATAATAAGTTAGTATAAAATGGTAACGAAATCGCAGTCCTTAATTTTGCGAGACTCGCGAGACGTCTCGCGCGAGACGAGACAGCAATTTCTTTGGGAGACGCGAGACGAGACACAGTGTTTGCGGGACGAGACAAGACGCGAGACGAGACAGCCCCGATTCTCGTCTCGCGTCCATCCCTAATATCGTGAGTTATACTGGCCACATAAACAAACTGTCAAGAGCTACGTTTACGGTTAATGCTTTATATCTTTCTCTGCGAATTTAACTTTTTTAAGGGGGTGGGGGGGATAAGTCTGCAAATTCATTTTCTACCAGCATTTAAATTTCTGATAAAAAGCACTATTATTCCAGATATGGAATTTCAAAAGGTGAAAAATGAGTTTTCAAATGGGGCAAACAAGCCGAAAGAAAGAAAAAATAAAAATAAAAATCGGGGAAGATCTATAAAGGGAAATTTTTCAAGAAAAGCTTGACTATTGATGTCCAACAAAAAAATCTATTTTCGAGAGGGACCTAGACCCCGTGGCTTTGTCCCTGAAACAGAGACTACATCAGTAGGTAGCTTCACTACATTCTTCATGTATGTAGAATGTAGAATGGTAATATCTGAAATAGGGTCCCTTCGGATTTGCTTGTAAGCGGATGTTTTCAAAGCTGTTGGCCCAAATAGAAACAATTTTCGGAGGTTGAAGTGCTCGTTAGGGATGGACGCGAGACGAAAAATAAGCGTCTCGCAAAATAGCCTAAAAGCTTGTCTCGTCTCGCAAAAATCCCTATATCTTAATGTTAAAAATGTGTGTCTCGTCTCGCAAAAAAGCTGTAAATTTCTGTCTCGTCTCGCAAAAAAGTCGTCTCGCGTCCATCCCTAGTGCTCGTCGGGTTGAAGTCCCAGGATAGCAAATATATTTTCGTCTTAACCGAAATTCGTAATAACTGATAAGACGGAAATCCAAATATCGGGGGAGGGGGGAAAGGGGAGGCAGGCTCCCTTTGGCACTCCCTGGTTACGTGCCTGATTGAGAATTTTTATTTTGGGTTTTTCTGATGAACTAATTTATAATATCAAGTGGAAAGATATCGTAATATTAAACTTCCAAAACTTTTGCTCTGTTTTAGTATGTAGATAAACACAAAAATTACTATCTACAAAAATAGAAACATTTATCGAAATAAAAAGATACCTTTGCCAGTATAACAATTATAATTCAAAACTCCTTTTTGATTTGCCCCCCCCCCCCACCACCACACACATGCACTATACATCTATAAGTCGGACATGTTTGTGTGCTGTACGCTTTGGAATTTCCAGGAGACCAACTTTTGGATGTCTCACTGTAAAAGGGAGTTTTTAAGAATTCCCCCCCCCCTACACCTGTTTCGGAGAAATGAAAGAAACTGAAAATACTAGTAACTTACAAAATTAAAAAGACAAGGCGGCTCCGCGAAAAATAAAATTCCGTAAAGATTCTTAAGCGAAAATTTATTAAAAGGTCAAATTACAGCTGTCGGAAAATAGACAGGTATCACGATCAGTGGAATTTGATGTTTTAATCCTTTAACGCGCAGTGTTCCCGCTCTGGGAACACCAAACTCTGACGTTTTGACTGTTGCCAGTCACGAAGAATAAATTTGATTTCTATAAAAATAGTTGCGGGTGACATAGCTCCACGAGAATCCTTTACTTTTTAGCACGTCATTTCCCGTAAAAGATTGTCACGATTATTTTTAACAGCACTGATATCTGCGGAAAAATGGAAGAATGAGAGAACAGCTGGATAGATTGCCCAATGCTAAATGATCTTTAGCTAAATTGCATTTATTTATTATCCTATTTTTGCAGAATGACTTGAAATTAATTCTATATTTACTTTATTCTGGCGAGCCAAAATGGAATATGATTTCTGTAATAACCTACATATTTTTTATGCTATTTTTCCAATAAATTAAATAATTATTTTTGTTCTTTAATGCTATATTGTCATTGAAGTAATTAATTTAACATGTTGACATTAAAAAATATCAATTATATTGATTTTTAATTTTGACGAGGGAAAGGGGGCTTAATCTTGAAAAGGGTTAGATTTCTGAAACTTGCATTACTTTTGGCCAGTAGTGTATATATATTTACGATTTAGGACTGGGGGAAAATAAGGGAAGATCAATACCATGCTACTATGATTCGAAAAGCTTCGGCAGTGCTTGGAAATTTTTGTTTTAGCTTCAGTTTTTCCGTTGTGGCTATACAAAAATTCTTCATTTAGACCTCGAATTTAGCGCGAGTTTTTTACGGAAAATGATCATTCAAAAAACATCGCGTTAATTCGGGCTTTATGGTACACATTTTAATAATTGCTTTAAAATAAAGTTCGCCATAAGAAAACATACTTTTTAACATAACATTTTAAAGACTGACAGTAGTAGATAAATGGGAGTTCTGCTCATGCGGATCCCATGTTAATTCTGCGGATCCGTTCGGATGCTTTCCTTGTGTTGAGCGGTGAAGGGGGCGTGATCGGAACGGATGTTGAGAGCGGATGTTGAAACGGTTGATAAGAATTTTTTTTTAAATAAGGGGACTTGTAATTTTTTCAGACATTAAGATATTTTTCAAATAAGGGGACTTGCAATTTTTTCAGACATTAAGATATTTTTCAAATAAGGGACTTGGAAAAAAATTTCAGATTTGAACGCGTAACCTACAAAAGAATTCATAGGCTAATGATTGTTGGCTTAAACCATTAGGCCGAGAATCCTTCAGGTATAAAATTGTAGGTGTATTGTGTTATACTTTAGTTTGCAAAATGAATTGGGACTTTGATTAATTTTTCAAAGTTTATTTTTTTTTTTATTTAGTTTTCTTTACCATTTAGTAATAGAACCAATGTAAATTGAATAAATGTTGCTTAATGCATCTAGTTTACCTAATTTTTGTATACTGATTATAGCATATATTAATAGTAAGTTTAGATATTAAGTAGGTTGGATACCATAATTTTCTACAATTCTTCTGTTGGAGTGAGAAATTATACCATAGAACGATTTTAGTTATTTTCTTCAGAGATTTTTAACCAAGTTTTAATTTTAAGTTAAATAATGTTACAACAAATATTTTTTTAATCAAGAGTTAATTTATTTTTATTTTTATTTCTTTATTTTTTTAAACCAAGTTTTAATTTTAAGTTAAATAATTTTACAACAAATATTTTTTTAATCAAGAGTTAATTTATTTTTATTTTTATTTTTTAACCAAGTTTTAATTTTAAGTTAAATAATTTTACAACAAATATTTTTCTAAATTTATTTTTTAACCAAGTTTTAATTTTAAGTTAATAATTAATTTTACAACAAATATTTTTTTACCAAGTTTTAAGTTAATAATTAATTTTACAACAAATACTTTTTTAATCAAATGTTTTTAATGTATCAAGAAAAAAATTTTAATCAAGAGTTTTAATTTTTTGTATACCGTATTTTTGTTAAGTAGATGTTTAACATTAAAGTAGGATATCAATACATTTCATCTACTGTTAGGGAAGTAAGAAAATTATACCATAGAAAGATTTTACAAACAATGATATAGTCTTATTTTCTATTGCGAGAAAATCACTTTAACCATACATCCCAAAAAACTCAAGTTTTTGTATACGAAATGTATGAATACTCAAAGTATTTATCTAAACATTGTTTTCTTTAGAGATTACCAACACATTTTTGATAAATTTTAGGAAGCGATTATACTAGTTTATATTTTATATAGATCAATTAGAGAAAAAATTACATTTTTAGTAATCCTACAAAACTTTTTTACTGTATATCACAAGTAGTATAACTTAATTTATAGAATTTCAATACGATACGAGTTAGATTGTTTATGTGCAACACTAATTTCAGTTTGACTATGAAAGCATAATTTTATACATGAATCAACCTTTTGAGGGGTCTTTTATTGATGCACTTAACATATTTTATAGAAAGGTGAGCATAACTAGCACATATCTTTTAGAGTGGATAGTACTATTGTTAGAAAGTTGAACTATTGGAAATAAAAATTGAAGATGCGTTTTACCACAATTGCATGCACAGTTTTATACCGCATGTACATAAAATATCTTTCATCTACTTAGATAAAATGATAGTTTTAATCGCAAAGAGTTATCATTACTTGAACTAAAAAAATACAAGGTTTTTACTTACGTGAAGGGACATCGTGCTAAATCTTCTAGTCTCCTGGCAAATTTTCTTGGATGATAAAACTAGGCTAGCAAGTTAGGAAAATAGAGTAATGATTTAAAACACATTATCTCTAAATTACCTCCCAGCTGCCACTTGAAGAAAGCTCTTTCACCATATAGCCTTCAAACCCCAGTTTTTGTATACAAACTGCATGAATACTTAAAGTACTTTGGCTGATAATGCTATTAATATTAATTACACTGAATTACCAACTTAAAATTTTGCAAAACATCAAAATACAGAAAAACATATATTAACAATAACAAAAAAATCAACTTAAAAGTACAACACATCAAAAGTGCAAACTATAAGAACCACATAATTATTTTCAATTAAAGCAATTTGAAAAAATTAAAAAGTAAGAGCTAATCAGGCAAATCAAATTAGAATTACGGTTTCAACTTATATGTAACTAAAATAATACAATGATAAACAACTTACCCTGTACTTGTACACGCGAAATAATAATAATAATAAAAATACTTAACACAAATATATCCACAGCATAAGTAAAGCACGTGCATGCAATATTGCAAACTCATTCGGCACATTACTGATAAGAAATTGACATAACAAGGGTGTTGAAATCCGAGTGAACCGGTACAATAACAGTGGTTCTAGTTTACCTATAAGATAAAACCAGGGAGGCTGTTAGGGGTATGCAATTGGGGACATGGGCTTCATTCTACGTTCAAAAATGGGGACTTATGGATTAAGATGTTTACTACTTAAAAACATGATCTAATTTTTACAAATGCATTGGAACTTTGTATAGGATATCTATTGAACACGTATTAAATACATTATGATTATTCTTCTGATCGACATTATATCCTAAATTAAAATATCAAAGTTAAGCTACAACGATTAATATATTTTACATAGTTTAGGAAAATAATGAATCATTAAATTAACTTCTGTGAAACAATTATCAAAGAGCATTATACTAAAGCATTAAAGCAAATTATTTTTGTTCAGTTTTGATGAACAGTGCAGTTAGAAATTATATGCATTGCAGATGAATGAGTATTTATTTATAAAATAGGTATTAAAATTATTGTTTAAAATAATTTTTAGAATAATAAATTCATAAACTAAAATTTTTATTTAATAAAGTCATAAACTAAAATTATTAATTAAAACTTGTTAATAAATTAAACATATCAAAATTTTTACACTCAATTTTTTTATATACTTAAATTTTACAAAGATGTAGACATCCTTTTAATAAATTCATAAACTAAAATTATTAATGAAAACTTTCTAATGAATTAAACTTATTACTCTAAAAGATCACTAATCACAACATACATCAGAAAAAATATAAGCAATCATAATACCTTAAAAATACCGGACAACACTCTTGTTACATGCGGGCAAAACATCTGTTTGCTCGGCTAAAGAATTCTTAGGTATCCGTTGCAGGACAGTTTACCTACACCCAACCTACAAACTCTACAAATTTAACGGCAACTGGTTTTCTCTTATCAGGTATCACAGATCAGATAAGAGATAAGGAAGTGACATGCGCAGAAGACACGTGATAGTGGCGTGTGCAAATCTGTGTTGATTCAATATCCGGTAGGTTTGTTGGTAGGCTGTACTATTTACATTTAGTGGCAACTCTCTGTAACAGGCTAAGACAAGTTAGATGATGCAATATCTACAAGGTTGAGAAAGTTTTAAGGTAGAGGGCGCTTGGGTAATCACGTGATTTTTTAAAGATTCAGTATGAAGACATTTTAGTTAGATAAAGTGGCCAGGTGTGTGTTGTGAGACTCCCTTTACACTGTGTGCGCCTATACTTAAGACGTGTGTTTTAATTGATTTTTCACCGAGTTTCAAAAATGTCTTTGCTTGAATCGATCGAAAATAACTTTAACATTGAATACACTCCCGAGTTTTATACTCAAAGTGATGCTGATGTGTTGCTGCAAGAAATAATACAATTGCCTTTAGATGTAAAGCCTCTGCAAAGTATTGAAAAGAAAATTTCCCTCGAGTTTTGTACTGAAAGTGATGTTGATGTGCTACAGCAAGAATTGTTTCAATTACCCCTGCAAAGTAGTGAAAAGAAAATTTCCTCGACCCGTAAAGTAATTACTTTTGCTGATGAAGGAATCAATTACAGTTTACCTGGAGCAACAGTATCTGTTTACTCTTGGATACCCATTTTGCAAAAAATACGTGAAAAGTGACAAATTATGAATTTAATATGGTACAAGTGAACTTAGGCTCTGAAGAACAACCTAAAATTGAAGACGGTAACTACGAAGATTTTAATCTAGACCTATCATCAGGTGTATGTATTCTAAGATTTGGATCTAAACGAACTTTGGATTTTAAACCAGCGAACAATGAAACCACTACCGTTAAATTAGAACATGGTTCAATGTGTAAGATATATCCCCCAACCAACAAACTTTTAACGCATGGTATTCCTTCTGAACCTCATGTGACAGACCCGCACATTAACCTTACATTTGCCAAAATGTACATTTATGAGCCTTCCCCGAAAAGGGCAAGGTTGGACGATTGGACGGATCATCTTTACCACAGCTTATATGCTTCTGTAAATGGTACATGGCACTTGGAAAGACTTACCTATGTTTCACTTCACGATGAAAGAACTGACTTGAAGATTCATATTAGACAATTTATTCAGAACGCCCAATTAGACTATATACCAACCGGTCAGGGAGTCGTGATGAACCCTTCCACATGGATCGAATTTATTGTAAAACTATTAGATTTTAATATAGGTCATAGCAATAGCTCTTTTATTTGTAATAATCAATTATCTGTATTTAATGATGATGGAAAATGCATCTTACAACAAATTTACAAAACCGGCGATTCATTTACGTTAAATCCAATTTCCTTAACACTTTTAAATGACCAAGTATTAAAACTTTGTGAAATGAGAAATAGATTATTGGAATACATTTTAAAAACGCTATATACGACGACCCTGCCTCATTTAACTTTAAAATTAAAGCCGCAAAAATGTAACCGTGAACCCCATTGCAATTATGATGAGGCTAAACAACAATTATTGGATATAGTACATCAGGAAATTCCCCTTATTTGAAAAATATCTTAATGTCTGAAAAAATTACAAGTCCCCTTATTTTAAAAAAAAAAAAGGAAAAAAAATTCTTATCAATCCTTTCAACATCCGCTCTCAACATCCGTTCCGACCACGCCCCCTTCCCCGCTCAACACAGGGAAAGCATCCGAACGGATCCGCAGAATTAACATGGGATCCGCATGAGCAGAACTCCCATTTATCTACTACTACTGACCCAATAAAAATTTACCTAAGTGTTGCACAAATACCTGAAAATGGGTTTTAATTGTAAATAATTTACTAAAATTTGATAAAACACAACAGATATGGCTACCGAATACTTAAATAGTAACTCTAATTCTAGAGAGTTTCGTATATTTAATTCTGTGTTTGATGATGCCCTTTATATAAATAATATTTACCTAAAATGTTTGGTCATAGTAATTAAAAAGACATCAAACGTTAATAATGAGTACTTTTATATAAATTCAGAGAGTTAAAAGCTGACCCTGAATGACCTTCGGGTTTAGACATGATGGAGTTAAGTATATGCCTTCTCTTCTAAATGAAAATAACCTCAATGTTAAGCAAGTTGATATATGTATTTCTGTGGCTTGTGAAATTAAGCCAAACCATCTAAAGTAGTACAAATTTTGGCGGGGATAGAAGGGCGATAAGGGAAATGAGTAGCTTTAAAGCTAATTTAAATAAAGTGACTATAAACAGTAGCACCTTGAATAATATTCTAATCATATACCTTATTTGTATTTTTACAGATTTGTCACATGAAGTAATGCTTATCTCAATCGATAAAGCCAAGTTTTCAATATGAAATTAACAAGTATTTTTTACAATGTACGAGTTTACATTTAAATTATGAATTGGTTTACCAATAGCAAAAAACAGTTTAGAAACCTCTACATATATAACAATAGAGTTCATTTGACCAGAACCTGTAAATATACTACTGGCCATTAAAATTGCTGCACCAAGAAGGCGACGTGCTACAGACGTGAAATTTAAACGGCAGGAAGTAGGTGCTGTGATATGCAATAGAGTCCCGCTAATCCGAATCCTCTTAATCCGAGCTAAAGCTAAACTCAAAAATAAATAACTTTAGACTTATATTTTAAGTATTAAATAAAGTCAGTGTAACGATAAAAATAGTTTTTTATATTTACAAATCTGTGTGCTCGTTATATTTTCGGTATATGAACTCTCTGCACGTACTGAACATAAAACGGATTCCTCCCTCCCCCTTCGATTTTATAGTGTATTCCGCATAATCCAAATTTTCAGTAATCCGAGTTGGTGTCGGTCCCTATCAACTCGGATTATCGGGACTCGAATGTATATCTTTCAATTAGATAGCAGTAAAAAGCAAAGAACAGCAATCTAGCGAGGAAAAATATACCCTAGTTTTTTTTTTTTTTTTTTTTTTTTTTTTCTAGAAAAGAGTTAGCACCATGCCCTTGATGTGGAATTTTTCATTTTATGTCGAGGGATAAAGCAATATGTCTGGGAACTACCGTATTAGCCCGAATACAACGCGCCCCCGAAATTTTTCATCAAGATAATTAGAAAAATCCTACATTTAGACCTCGAATTTAGCGCGAGTCAGGGTTCTTTTTTGCGAGAAATGATCAGTCAAAAAAACACCGCGTTATATTCGGGCTATTGCGGTATAAACAAATTCAATTGGACAATGAGAAATAAAACCATGTCCCTTTTCCATGAAGTTCAATTACATCATGTGGCACAAAATTTGTTCTTCTGAAAAGTGACATCGTGCTCTTTACCCCTAAGCAGAGAAACAGGGTCGTCTGTCGGTCAAAACTTAAAGCTAATATTAAATATTGCGTATAATTTGTTTCCCTGGCTAAACAGTGAAAACGCGACATGCGCTCCACAAGACAAAAAGAACTTGTTCGCCAATTTTGGTACAACTGAGTTGCACCTGAAAATCGCGGAATAAGTAGACTTAAGCATGCTTTATTATAACATATTCAAATTCATTATTATTTTGATGATGTCAGACAGCATCAAACACTTGAGATATCCGGGAAGATTCCGGTGAGGACTTGTTCACCGCAAGCAAACAAAACACATTTTATTTCAGTTATTCTTTTAAAACATTTTCTGGTGTGTTTAAACAAGTTAATTCTTTAGATTATGTCTGTCTATTATTTGACAAAGCATTAAAATCTGACAGAAAGTTAATTTCATTAGTTTTACATCCGAACACGCTTAAACCCAAAGAGCGAAAAAAAAAAAAAAAACCGATACATTGCGGGGCGATCCGTTTCCATGGAAACCTACCGGTATTTCCGCGAAAGTGCTTTTTAAGTAGTCATTTTTTCTGAGAACTCCTCTCCTCGCTTCCTCTCTTTTCTGAGAATTTCCGTCCTCGCTTATTGTTATATTCCGCTCCGCTCTTGTGATCGAAAAACGCTCCTAAAGGAGAAGCTCACTTTTGAAAACTGGCCCAAAAGTCGTTCGGACTGATCGAATTTCGCTCGTTTGGTTTACTTACTGCTTAGCTCTACTGGTCTGCTTTAACCCTTTAACGCGAAGTGTTCCCGCTCTGGGAGCACCAAACTCTGACGTTTTGACTGTTGCCAGTCACGAAGAATAGATTGGATTTCTATAAAAATAGTTGCGGGTGACATGGCTCCACGAGAATCGTTTACTTTCTAGCACGTCATTTCCCGTAAAAAAATGGTCACGATTATTTTTAACAGCACTGACATCTGCTGAAAAAAGGAAGAATGGGAGAACAGCTGGATAGATTGTCCAATGCTGAAAAAAGGGCAACCGTTGCCATCACTCGACTTAACTACCAGCAAGATGGCGGACGATCGAAACTTTCATCGCGTGCCACAGATCTAGAGACCCTTTTTTGACGACAGCTGGCTGTGTGTGGGCACAGCCAGCTGTCGTCTGTGGCACGCGATGAACGTTTCGATCGTCCGCCATCTTGCTGGTAGTTAAGTCGAGTGATGGCAACGACTGCCCTTTTTTCAGCATTGGGAAAGGATTGCGCCTCAAAGGGTTAACTCATAAAGAAACAACGTTATAAAAAATACCAATAATACACTGCTGGCCATCGTAAATGCAACACCCTGAAGGAAGCATGCAAATAATATGAAATTTACAACATGCATTAGCTGAGGTGAGATATGCAAATGATTAGAATTTCAGCGCAGACGCACATCAAGCGCGCCTGTGGCGCCACCTCAAAGCGCTATTTAAGGCTTGGAGATTTCGACGGTTTCAAGTACAGCAATTGTGTTTTTCTTGCTTTTTTTTCAAAAAAACGATAAATTATGCCTCGTAGGAAACAACGATCATCTTTTGATCAAGTATCCGAGTTTGACAGAGGAAGGATAGTGGCATACCGAGATTGTGGGTTATCTTTCAGGGAAATCGGTCGTCGTATTGGACGAAACCAAACAACTGTGATGCGGATATGTGATCGTTGGGTGCAGGAGGGTACGACGGACAGACGTGATCGACCGCATCGACCTCAGTGCACCACGTCACGTGATGACAGGCAGATTGTACGCATGGCAGTGACGGACCGCTCAGTCACATCACGAACCATATCACAGCAGATTCAGTCTGTAACGCATCATCCAGTGTCTGCGCGTACCATTCGACGTCGTTTACAGCAGAATGGTCTGTCCGCAAGACGTCCGTTGATTTGTCTACCTCTGACGCGGAACCACAGACGTCTCCGCCGCCAATGGTGCGATGAAAGAAGGATGTGGACGACAGAATGGAATGAAATTCTCTTTACTGACGAGTCACGCTTCTGTATGCAACACCACGACGGTCGGATTCGAGTCTGGAGACACCGTGGAGAGAGGATGCTGAACAGCTGCATTATGCACCGTCACACTGGTCCTGCACCGGGTATTATGGTATGGGGCGGTATCGGATATCTCTCTCGCACTCCTCTAGTACGCATTGCCGGTACTTTAACCAGCCAGCGCTACATCTCCGAGGTGTTGGAGCCAGTTGTCCTTTCTTACCTTCAGGGCTTGCCAACAGCCATATTTCAGCAGGATAATGCACGGCCACACGTGGCACGCATTGTCCAAGGGTTCTTCGTCAATCACCAGATTGAATTGCTTCCCTGGCCGGCGCGCTCTCCGGATCTTTCGCCGATAGAAAACATGTGGTCCATGGTTGCTCAACGACTGACCCAGAGTTCATCCCCAGCTGTCACACCAGATCAACTTTGGCAACGTGTGGAAGCTGCTTGGTCTGCTGTACTCCAAGAACACATTCAAAGTCTCTTTGAATCAATGCCGAGGCGTGTGGCAGCTGTGATCTCCAACAACGGCGGCTACTCTGGGTACTGATTTTGGCAGGAACCACGCTTCATAGAATGCTGTAAATTTAATCATTTGTTACTTGGTCAACATGTTATCTACACAATAAATTTTGTTGTGATATCTCTTGTTTTTCTTGGTGTTGCAATTTGGGTGGCCAGCAGTGTAGTTAAACCCGCAGACCTGGGTCGGTAATTATGACTTACCACCATCAGTGCGATCCATTAAAAAAATGATAAGTCATACTTGCCGAAACCGGCATGCGGATTTAGTACCATTGGTATTTTTCTGACGTTATTTCTTTCTGTGTAAATTATTTTTCACTAAGCTACGAATTTTATACAGCGGATGTCTTATTGATTCTATGAAAATACTCATACGATCGAATCGTATATGTTTCCGAGTTTCTTCCACTTGTGCACTTCGACACCGCCTTTGCAATAAATGCATTGCTACACTGGTATTGCTAAAAAGAAACAACATAAAGACCGTACACAGTAATATTTAGTTAAAATAGCTGAGAAAACCTCCATCTTTTCACGGGTCTTTCCAACATCTCCTAGATAAAGAAAGCCTAACAACTCCTACGTCACCAAGCTTTGACGTCATCATTTGGCCTACACTTAAAAGTTTATTTTCACAAAATAAAACTATACAAAATTTCTGGTGAATTTACTCATGAATAACAATATTTTAATAATTTGAGATAAAAAAATATAATTTTATGAAAAATGGCAGTTTTTAACCGTGACGAATTAGATAATATGATAAGGAAATAGATCGAAATGAATAATTTTGTATGAGACGGGTATTTTAATTTTAATTCTCTATTTAAGCTATTTTCTAATATTTGTAGCATCCACCAGAAATTTAAAATAGTTTTACTTTGTGAAAGTAAAACTGTGATGACGTCAGTACTTGAAGGCCTACTAATGACGTCAAAGTTTCAGTTGTTAGGCTTTCTATACGTAGGAGGTGTTGGTCTTTCCCAGTGGTCTTCTGCAAACGTTCCCGCAACATATTTTCTGGGACCCGCTCTTTTTGTAGATGAAATTATCATATTTTTTCTTTTAAAAACAATTCGTCTGAGGATCCAAGTAAGGCAATTTAAATAACTGTTAAAGCTTCCCTGAACTTCATTGATCCATAAATAAATGGAAAAGAGCCTTCTACGGCAAGCAAGTGTCTAATTATTGATTACACTTTTTCTTGGAAATAATGCTGTTGTTATCGCGATCACATAAAAAGTATATACTGTGTATTAAAAGTTAGCTCTATTAATTATTTATCAATAAATAAGGCGTTGTACTTGTTTGATATCGAGGAGACTGTGGAGTATTATGAGAAGAGGAAGAAATAATCTTACGGCAGTTTTTTTTTTTTTTTTTGTTGTTTTTTTTTTGTTTTTTTTTTGTCTTCTATTCATAGATCAAGATCCAGAAAACCAAGGATCTACGATAGCTCTGTGCTTCTGCTTGTCCTTAGTAAGGTGCTAAAAGACAAAAAAATTTTAGCTCTCATATTACTCATTACAGCATGGATTTAAATATAGCATGCAAACTGTCCCGAAAGTACTTAATTTAAATGAAAAGATAATTCACTATTGGGGATGGGAAAGGAGCGGGACTATTCGACTGAGTTTACAGCACTCCATTGGGCTGTCTTGCAAACAAATATAACTAAAACAGCGTTTGTCTACATTAAGGAAGAAAAAAAAAAAGGTTTTGTCGTCTTCTAACAATAATGATTATACTTAATTTCTACTAATGTGCATTTTTATTTAGTAATAAGAAATTTTAAAGCAAGTGTTCTTTTTATCAACGACTCATAATTACAATTTTATTTTATTTTATATGCGGCAATTTTACTTATTGTTTTGAAGTTATTTCTAAAATGTAGCCTGTTTTAAAAAGCTATTTTGTAAACTTTGTACATTGTGAAAATTATAGCTAATTATTTTTAAATCGCAACCTAGCGAACATTTTTTTTCTTCGTGTATTTCAAGTAAGCCGACCAGACTGTATGGTGGGTAAAACAACGTACTGCGGTTTCGAGTTCAGCTCCCGGGTGTCGGGGTTCGATCCCCGATGGACGTGGCTGTCATTGTGTCCGTCCCTTCATAGGGGGCGACGTTGGTCCACCTACTAGGTGCCCCATAATACAGTGACCAACAACTCCGGCCTTAGTTGTCAATGCTTCCAAGGCAGACGCCAGCCATTGGAAAGGGGGGGAAAATGTATTTTCAATTAATCAAGCAAGGAAAATACATTTGATATTAAAAATATAATTAAACAAAATTTTGCAGCTTTTTTATCATTACCAAAAGAAAGCTAAAAATCACATAGCTGCCAACTTTTCTAGTTTTATCGGCAAATAAATTAACAATTAAAGCTTAATGTAAGTCCAAATTTTTAATTTAAAGTAAAACACTTCAAAAATTGTGGTGGAAAGTATTCCGATAAAATCGGAACAGTTGGCAACTACGAACTCTGAACTATTCTACATATTTTTGAGCATGAAATATAAATATCCTGAAAATGTCCGAGACAGCGTTTGGGAATTATTTTAGTTTGTGCCTCAGCCAATAAGAACTCTATCCGCATTTTCGCGATAAGCTGCTGTTATCATGCAGAGCATTAACCGAAAATGTTTATGTTACAAACACAAACCTCAGATGACGCAGGATCGGATAACGTAGGGTATTTCAGAGCCAAACCAATGCAGGTCCCTTTCACTGAACACTAACTACGAACTTTGCATCTACAAATGAAACCTATATTTGCTTTAGTTTTAGTTTCTGTTACCGCTGCTTTTAAACCACGAAGCGTTCCCGCTGTAGGTCATTGATTTTTCTTTGGTTACAGCATTTTCGACTTGTTTTGCGACTATAGAGCTTTGCGAGGGAGAATTTTCAGAGGAGAAAATTTAAGGCAAAACTATTTTACTATCGAATTTAGGTGAGTAGATTTGATTTCATTCCAACATTTTCTACTTTAAATAAATGTTTTACTTTCTTTCTCCCCATTGTAAATTTTCATACTGTTAAATAGAAATAAATACATAAGTTTTATATTTAGTAAATTACCAAGGATTGGATATTTTTCTTTTAAATATTTAAATTTAGACTCTTTTGTTGCTGACTGGGACAGATTAGCTTCCTTATCAAAAGACCTCAGTCGTTCCCTGACACCAAAAGAAAACTCTACATAGTAGATTAATATTTCCATAGTATTGAATAAAAATCGTTCAAACCTATGGAAACTATTTATGCCTTTTAAGGTATTTTTCAAAAATTATGCTGTTTTGTCATGTTTTAAAAATTTTGACTTTCAATAGAGATTTTTTTCCTCACAAAGCCTTACTAAGGATTCCATGACAAAATAGTTTAGCACTTTACTGCTTATGCATGAAAAAGTTCTCGTTACTGGAAAGGATATGAGATAATTGCAGTTTTAAAATTTGAATTAAATTTCCTGAATTTTCAAATTTTAAGTGATTTTTTTTACTAATTTTTCGCAGCAAAAGTGTTAGCACAGAATGACAAAATTTGTATTATTAAACCAAAAATGTAATTTTTATTCATTAAAAAAATCTGTTGTTTAATTAAACAATTTTTAAAGGTACTGTTTTTATTTGTTATTATTATTTTGCATCTTGCCTAATTTGCCATTGGATGTTATTTTAAATTCAAAAATATTCACGTAATGAATATTCTTTTGGCACATTGTAGAAGTAAATACTTATTCAGAATTCACATAGAAATCTGATTATACTATTTTGAGTTATTCTATTGGAAAGAGTGTGTAAAATGATGTGTCTTAAATACTGAACTCCTATTAATAAAGTTTAAATATATTTTTCTCTAAGTATAATTAAGATTCGCATTTTGACCAAACTTTCTTATTTGCAGTACGTACAAATTGTCACATATGTACTTAAAATAAAAATAGTACATATACTCAAAATAAAACTATAATGCTATTTTTTCCCCAAAAAAGAATTCGTAAACTTTTTTTAATCACATCATACTAACAGTTTATTGACAATTCTATTGATATTTTAATATGCAGATAAAATTTTCTTTACATTAATCTCGATTTCGATTGAAAGAAAAGAAACTGATCAAAAATTTCAGATGGATTTATCATTTGATAAGCTGGATAGTTTTTCATAAAGTGTAACAACTTTACAAAGAATATGAGATTTCATTTTCAGCTATGTACCGATTTCAGTTTTTCTTTTCTTCTCTTATTTCTTCTTTTTTTTAAATACACAATTATGGGGTTTTCCCGGCTGATTAAAAAAAAAAAAAATGACAAACTGAATTCCGTCTGCAATTCTTGTAATTTCAAATCTGTAGTTATTTATATGATTTATGTAAGGCATTGTCCCTTTTATAATAATCTTCTAAATTTGTTTTCCAATATTTTAGGAAATTGAATATTTTCATTCTTTTTGATGCAAGATTTCTTAAAAAAATATGTTCATCATTAACCTATTAATGGCGATTTGATATTATGTTTTCACAGACTATGATCATCACATTCTCCAAATTTTGCTGATGCGTGCTTTAATAGATTTCTGACATGAACTGTATGCCCAATCAGTATTTTTTCATTAAAGAATGTGTATGGAAGTGAAATTTTTACACATCTTAATCTGTCAATTTAAGTACTTTCTCAAACTAAGATTTATTACGAAATAAGACTTATTAGCTAAGGATGTGGAAATAACTTATAAACATTTGCAACCAAGAGTGAAAATGCCAAATTTTGGCATCCCCTATATAGGACACTAGGCACACGAAAGGGTTAAATCAAGTGCTTTTTATCCTAAAGAAGTGTTACAAAGTGATAGAAATGTGAATGATTAAAATTCTAACCCAGTTCGTTAATCCAGCAAATTTTTATAATGCGGTGTCTTTTTAATTACAAGGTTAACTTTTAAATCGTAAATAAAGAATACGTGTAAATGATTAAACGTAGTATAGATTAGTTTACTTTAAAAGGATGCCATAAAGTTAGCATTAAGCTACCCATAATTAAAAACTCTCTATAATGAATTAAAATGTGCTTGAAACTGGATTTCGTGAAAGTTTATAGGAAATCACTGTTTCGCTTTTCAAAGCATGGACGAATGATCAGCAAGCAAATGATCCTTTTTGTGTCTAAAATTGTAACACGCTTAAAACAATACCCATGCAAAACCCTTAACGGGTTAAAAATTGTGACGCAGCATTTTACTTAACAGCTATATGAATTTTAAATATGGGTCTTGAAAATAATATCAAATTTTGAGTGACGCCCTGCTGTGATTTTTAAAGATTTGTTTTTAAATTCCATTACAGTTACTTTCGTTTTATTTTCTAAAGAAGATTTACGCATTTAAGCAATGCTTTTAATTATGAAATACACTGTCAAATATATCACACTTTCACTGAGTCTATACAATGTATTCAAATGAATTTATTTCAATAATTTAATTTATCTTTTGCGCCACGCTATCCAAAAAGGCAGGTAAAATTTACGTAAATATTTACTTAGTGTCATAGTAACCAAACTAAGTGAAATGTGTATGACTATAACGTCATTTGTTATTGGTCTCGAATATTACCCTGTTCTTGAATGCTCCGTTTATAAAGTAACATTTCCCACGTTTCACGTACTTTTCGAAATCAAATAGCTCGAATACCCCACTTAAATTCAGCCATTCCCTTCTCGCTACTGCTTTTTCCCCCAGAAAAAACTTTTGCGGCGGCTCCAAAAGCAGTGAGAGTTTTTCATTCTGCTGTACTCCCCTTCTCGCTGCCTTCAAAACACCTTCAGGAGGGGTCGCGGATAGCAGGAAGGGCAGCAAGAAAGGTTATGGCATGCACAAGTCGAATGATGTGTTTATATTCTTGTTATTTCTCTTGCTAATTGTCACGGAAGTGGGCGAAGTGTAAATGAGTCGCCATAATGTTTGAAATGACAATGAGGAAGGAACATATAATTAATTCTCTCAGCAACTAAATCGATCCAAGCAACGAAAGTGGTGAAAGAGTTCCTTTCAAATAGCGCAGTTCAATAGAAAAGTTTACACAAACTCGTACGTATTGAAAATTTTTATGTAAATATAGTAAAAACAAAATATAAATTAAAAATAAAAAGCAAATAACTGACATCCAAGAAAGTAGTTTTAAAAACAATCCCAATTTTGAAGATCCGATTTGTGTTGCTGTGTTCCGGCAGATAATGAGATTTCAATGATGGTCGCGCGGGCTCCGTCATATGATTCCGTTTAATCGCAGACAATATGGGTGTGTACCTATTGTCTGTAATTGATTTTGTACTGCTGCTTCAAAAGTGTGTATACCCTCTGTCTTTTGGAATAGCAAGACAATTTTTGTTTTGTTTTAAAGTACAATATAAGAGCTTCTTACCATGTCACATTTTGAGATTTTTATCACTTATCCCACATGGCTTTTTTAGGGCGTGAAAAATTAGCCTATTCCGAATAGCAAAGAGTGTTTTTTTTTTTTTTTTTTTTTTTTTTTTGTATTATTCAAAAGCGTGCGACAACTCTGTGTTTTGGAATAACAAGACAGTTTTTGTTTTGCTTTAAAGTGCAGTATAAGAACTTCGTACAATGACATTTCTAGATTTTTATCACCTGTCCCACACGACTTCTTTAGGGGGTGAAAAATTGGCCTAATAGCAAAGGGTGTTTTTTTTTTTTTTTGTATTATTCAAAAGCGTGCACCACCTCTGTGTTTTGGAATAACAAGACAGTTTTTGTTCTGCTTTAAAGTGCAGTATAAGAACTTCGTACCATGTGAGTTTTAGATTTTTATCACCACAAGACTTTTTAGTACCACATGACTTTTAGTCCCACATGACTTTTTTTTAGAGGGGGGGGGGGTAAAAAACTACATTTTTCAATTTTTTGAAAGTTCAAGCAATTTTTTCAGGATAAAGGACATATAATATAGTATCTGCATATAGTATTGATATGTAAGTGTAACACGAAATAAAATTGGTTGTTGCTGAAAGTGCTTCATTGTATTTTTAATGCCTAAAATGACAAAAATCATTAGTTTGTAAATGACTACTTGAGGTCCAAAAAACTGTATTTAGCCTTAACAAAAATTTGTTCTATTATGCGTATTGAAAAGTCCATTCTTTAAGCTTTGCAATAACCCCTATCTGATGTACCTGCCCTATCTATCCCCTTTGAAATAGCTTCAGATCCAATAAGCCCTATCTGAAGTTATTTCAAATAAAAATTCGAACAGCTTATAGAAAATGAGCCTAAAATGACGATTTTTACTCATCCGCAGAGCAAACAAATGACTTTATCTCAAGAACATTTTTTAAAGAAATAAAAAAAACTGTTTTGGAATACAGGAGATAAGTAGACATCATCTACAAAATTTCATGAAAATTAAAAATGGTGCGGCACAAAGATTTCTTAAAACTTGTCGATTTTATATGGAATGAGCCCAACTTGAATTGAAAATCCCAATGCTATTTACTTAAAAAGTATAACTTACTGGGAAAAATAAATTACATGTTTTTGTTACAGTATACGCGAACAATTTTGTATAATTACCTGGTTAATGTGGGTATTTTTAACAACTTTTTCGAATCCAGGTAACCGACAATATATATATTTTTTAAGTTTGGATTCATTTACCTATGTCCTTGGTTAAATATTCATTATTAATTATTTCAGACGACATGTTAATTACTAGAACAGTATTGTGAAACTGCATGAGTAGTTACATATTGCTTTTTAAAAAATTATAATTCCTTGTTCAATTAAAAAAAAAAAATATTTCTTTTAACTCCACCTACACCTGCAAATCCATACAACACAGTTGTTTACAATTCTGATTTCATTTATTTATGTTCTTGTTTAAATGTTGAATTGTAATTATTGCTATGGAATTGCTGTGGAATGTTAGGCTTAAAAGAAGTAGAAAAGTATTATTATGAAAAATAATTATTATTACTGTTTTATTTAAATCTCAAGTGAAAGAACAATAAATGTAGTAAGTGTAACTAAAGAGTACCAGTATCTGAGGATAGAATGTCTAAATTTGAAAGGTTATGGAAATGATATTCTATCTCTAGCTATCAATGTATTGTGATAGCCTTGTTTAATCTCTAGAAAATTCAACTTACAATACCATTTTAATCTAAAGTAAAATTAAATGCAGAAATCGCCGTTAACTGCTTACTTTAAGTTGGGAATTGAGTAAGTGGGCATAGATTTTTCAAGGTGAGCTTTTCTATGCAACATCTTCAAAAGTTTAGGGAACCAATTCATTTCCATTCAAGAGAAAAAAACAGCAAATCTCCTTAATTTCTCTTGCGATAATTCGCCCCGAAGATAGTTTTTGATACACACACAAATTTTTTTAATCCCTTCAGTCCTGAATTTTGAATAGAGCAGATGAAACATTAATGAGTGGTTAGATTTGCTGCACTATATGTAAGAATCTTAAATATGAAATATTATAACATTCAGCCAATTACCAAACTAAGGGCGCGATTCAAGTGAAACGCGCGCGATCGAGTTCGAATTGAACGTTTTTCAGCCTTCAATTCGAACGTTTTGGAAGAATGCTTCCAATGAACGAACCTATCGCTCTGTCACGTGATCAAAACACGATTGGCTTGTTTCAGTTGAATAAGAAACATTGATATCTTTCGAAGTTTCCCCTGTTCGACGCGTTGTTCGAAAACGTTCCCCTGTTCGAAAACGCTCGAATTGTGTTTCACTTGAATCTCGCCTTAATTAAAAAATGTTATAATAGTAGGACACAAGCCTATAATTGAGCAAAATGAGAAAACATTTTTACAGTTATGAAACCGTTTGAAACAATTTCTTTGCGCGTGAAAACATGAAACTACTTCCCACTTCTCATGCATTCATAAAGATGCACTTAACTTTTGGCTTCAAATGACTTGACACGTTCATTATCTTCTCTGCTGGAGATTTTCTGCCATTTACAGAGCAAAAATGATAACGTTTTGCTATTCTGGAATGTATTTATAAGTAGGACATTAGGTTTTGGTGTTAAAATTCTTGAAAATGAACAATATAGTGTAATGCAAACATGTGTTCTTTGGGACATCAGGGCCGAAGGGGTAAAATAAAGTTAATGGCTGGACCATAAATTTAATTGGGATCCCCTTACTCTTAATCTGCACCCGCATCGCTGGTCCCTCAACTATGCCACTTTTATACAGTATAGGTTGCAAGGGTGGGGTGGGGTGGGTTTAAAAGTAATATTCTGTCAGACAGAAAAAATAATTCTTTGACAAAATGAGGAAAATTGAAAAATGAATAAACCAAAAGACAAACGATTTTTTTTTTGTCTGGTAGAATACCAATGTATTGACTGTCATTTTACTCGAGAGATTTGATTATTTTTCCATAGTAATAAAACCAGAGCTGCCAAGTCTCCGGCATTTTTCGGGAGATTTCCCACCACTAATTTTTACTTACAAATTTATGCCTAAAATAAGTCCAAATATTTAATCCAAAATAAAACTGTCTAAAAATTGTGGTGGGAAATCTCCCGGAAAAAGCCGGAGACTTGGCAGCTCTGTAAAACACTTTACGATGTACAAGATGCTTTCTGAAGTATTTCTTGAAAATATGATGTATTTACTGTTAAAAAATGTCTTGTTTCACTTTAAAAAATAAATAAAGCAAACTGCGTTAAGGTATGAAATTTTTTTATTTAAAGTAGAAAAAATGTATATACATCATTATGACACAATGACATTTATATTTATTTTATTTTCTTTTCTGAAAAAAAGGAAAAAAAGTACAATTAATATAAAATATTCATTTTCACAAATACATAAAATTACTTCTTTTTATTTTTAAAATTATTAGAGAAAAAGGGGGGAAATTAAAAAATAAATAAAAATAAAGCTGTGAGGTCTACTAATATAGATGTAAAGGGGAAAAGGGGGGGAATGCAGACAACTTGATAATTCGTAATCTGTCAGTATAATAGCATCATCATCTTTAAATACATGCAGATTGAGAGCAGGTATGCCTCTCAACGCGCTATTGCTATGTTACCAGCTGACACACTCGTTAGATATTTCAGTAGTATTTTATAATATTGGTCATATATTGGTCATTTTTTAAAAATGCGTAATCTAAGAAGTAAAATAATATAAATTGATGTATTCAAAAAACATATTGATTTTTACTTTCCCTTTAGTTTTACTTTCTAAAGAAAAAGGAGGGAGAAAATAAAACTGTTGAAATTAAAATTTGCTTATTTACGATGATGCACACTTTTATGCATGTATATAACATAAATATAACACTATTGAAAATTGGTGGAAGGAGTCACTTACAATATTTTTGTCATAAATGACGACATCGATGATTTCAACTTCGTCATCGTCCTCTGTTTTATAATCATCATAATCTTCTTCGATTATCTCACACATACTTTCGTAGATGACAATGTCAATAATTTTATCATCTTCTTGGATGATTTCGATGTTTTCCACATAGTTGATGGTCTCATCCTTTTTAACCTCCTCTTTAGAAAAAAAAAAGAAAAGAAAATATACAGATATCGTTATATGAACTTAAATATGCCTATCGTAGTTCATTAGCTCTAGAGAGTTTCAATGGCTATTTCTTATCACAAGAATAATGAGTCATTCCCTGTCGGAGAGGGGGTACACATTTTATCGATGGTGGAAGTTTTACAAAAATTCAAGCGTCTAAATTGAAGCTTCACACGATAACAAACGACGTAAAGTTTATACGAAAAAAAAAAAAAAAGAAAAAGAAAAAAAAAAAAAAGAAAGGAAGATAGAAAGAAAGAAAGTTTTAAAACGCCTGACCGAAGGACCTTTACCTAGATTTAAATAATGCAGTTTTAAGCACAGACACACAGGATGTAGTCAGAATAAAAACGAATTCCATTCAATTTGTCAATATGAATGATAGTGAGAAGTTTAATTACCGTATTTACCCGCGTATAAGTCGAGAAATTTTGGATAAAAAAAAGAGCTTTAAAGTGGGGGTCGACTTATACGAGGGTCCTTAATTTTTTTTATTTATTTATTTTTTTAAAAAATCAGAAGTCAAAAATTCCCCTTTGAAAGACAATTGTTCTGCTCCCGCATTCCATAACACAGTGACGTCGATTTCTATATTAGGAAGAATGTTGCGATACAGAGATTGAAAACCTGTATCATGATGAGGCGATGACGACGAAGGAATTTTGCGAATTGTATTCCGAGTCCAATACTGAATCGGTTTAACTTTGTATATACTACTTTACTCTATCTCTCAGTTATGTCATATTATTATTATTAATTATTAGTTTAATTTTGTATACTACTTTTGTATATCATCATCTTTATTATTGTATATTTAGTACTTTCTCTTTTTCCCAGATGATTTTTAATAAATGTATTTTTGAAAAAATAAATAAATTTCTTCACAGCGAAATTGGGGGGGGGGTCGACTTATACGCGGGTAAATACGGTACCTAATCTCCTTTTCTTCATAGCTTCTGTTGTATCTAATTGTTGGTTTATTTTTATTTTTCCTGAAAGGAAAATTATAATAACGATAAATAATAACGAAATATACACACATGTTGCGTTCAACTAGACTTAGTTACATTTTTATCCACCTTGTGACCCTAAGGTAATTTGTGATAAATTTCAAAGCTCAATTATAGATGTAATATTTAAAACTTTGTAAAATAACACGAATAAAAGGTACTTATCGTTTCGTACAATAAACCTTAAGTGTGACTTATGAAAACGATAAGCAACTTGCATGCGTGTTATTTTACGACGTTTTAATTAAGTAAGAATTTCTCAGAATCATTAGATTGAAGGAAATAATGTGTATTAAATAATATATTTAAACTTGTTTAAGAAATTCCTAAAAATGAAAATGAGAATTTCCTTTATTCAGATTCAATAGGTTTCATATCATAAGAAGCTTGTAAAGATTCTAAAAAATAATTGCTAAATTCAGATTTTTTTAAGTACTATTATGTTTGAATTTCATTCAGTAGAATTTCAAGACCGGAACAAATGAAATCTATTTTATCATGATGCATTAGAAATTTAGGTTCAAATTAAAATTCTCCTACCAAGGCATCCCCCATCCTAGGCAGATACCCCACGTGCAGGTTTGCCTTAACACAAACAAACAAACAAACAAACAAATTAAAATTCAGAACCCTATTAATGTAAATACTTTTCAATGCAATCAACGTTTTTTAAAATTATCATTGTACTTTTTCTCCTCCCTTTTAAAAAGATTTCAATGAAAAAAACGAACTAAATAAAAAATTCGAACGGTACAGTAAATATAAAACGTTTTCTTAGATTTACTAATAAAAAATTTCCTGTTTGATTGAAGTATTTTTTCATTAATTATGGAGGAAAAATACAAAACACTCTTATGATTATTTACATTAGATCACTCCTACGCCCTCAAAATAAAATAAAATCTACCGATCTACAGCTAAACCACACCATGATTCTTAATTGTCAAATAAGACTCAATGTTTTCATATATACCTTCCAAGCAAACACACACAGGTTCTCTGTACGTCTATTAACGTTCAGAAAACGTCTTCTGAACGTTAATAGACGTTCAGAGAACCTGTGCGTGTTTGCTGGGTTGTATATTAATATTTTCAGCTTTTGTGAAACAAATTGTAACATTTTCAAACGGTAGGTACACATTTATCTATTAACTTTGAAATTTCCAGTACACTCTATTAATTTTTTTATTATTATTTGTGGAGCTTATACAGGCAAATTTGCTTAAGGTTTCAATTTTCATTTCTCTACAGATTTATAGAATTTAACAGAATTAACTGTTGTTGACGTGTCAATATCTATCAACTTTATTTAAAATCAACGCAATGCAAAAAATAGTTCGGGGAATTTAGATTATAGCTGTATTGGAATGTTATTTAAAAACAAATGTCAGAGATCTCTCTCGAATAAAATTGATATTTATTTTCCAACGCTTTTAAATATGCTGATTCTAATGAAGAGATAATTTTGAGATGTAGAACACACAATACAGCCAGAACACAATTTTCAAATATTTTAGCAAATTTTTAAAAACAATAAAAATAGGGAAAGTAGAATTTTTATATTTAAAAAAACTTAATGATCAATTTTCGGTTTCCACGAAAAAGAGCCAAAACTCCAAGTTGATATTTTTTTCTCGTAAAACTTGCAAAAAATAAAAATACGTAATTATGAAAAATTTTCATAGAATGTTTTAGTCCATACTTTTATAAATGTGGGTTTTATAATGAATGTAAAAATATATTTTTTGTAAATTATATGTTGCTTGTTTATTATTTGAACGAGTACGACAAACGAATTGTATTCTGTAACTATTGTGATTTTTCAATATAAGTATCAAACATCCTGTCATTAAAAAAATCATTTTACAATTGCTTTCCGATTACAATGGACTAGGGAGCGTTTAAAACAGTAAAAATAAAAACTTGATACTGTTAATGTTCAACATCAGGGGTTAAATCTTCTATTAATGAAATTAAAAATTCAGTTATTTATCTAACATGATGTGTGTTCTTAAAAAATTATATCAAATCATTAACATATCACACGCAAATTGAGAAAAAAAATAATAATCCCTTTTGTACCCAGAAATAATCCTATTAAGGAGAAACCATTAAATTTGTTAATACTAAAATACCCCTAAAAGTGTTCCGTGACAGGCTTTCTACGCCTTTTGAATCTGTAAATTCAGTGATAAATTGAGTGAAAGCGGTTATCGGCCTTAGCCCGTTCCGAGATTATTGTTTATGTGCCACTGCATATAAAAAGTGCTATCAGAAAAAAGACAAGTATATTCACGAAACTGAAAACGAGGATAGATTTACTTACCACCGTTTTCGGCTGTATCTTTTACCTCATTAATAACCAGTGTGTCTTCACCAGTAAAGGAGACCGTAATGAATTAATATGTAGAGTATTAAAATGAGTAAAAAAAACCTGCATTTTTTATTCATAGCTTATATTCTGTGATTAGTACGTTAACATGCAATTTTTGCGTTACTTTATGCATTGCGTTAATCCCCTTCAGTTCCGTGCTCATAGCGTCCATCCCAATAAGGGTGCTCGTAACGGCCATCTTCCCCGCCACC
This sequence comes from Cheiracanthium punctorium, assembly GCA_038373885.1. Lineage (NCBI taxonomy): Eukaryota > Metazoa > Arthropoda > Arachnida > Araneae > Cheiracanthiidae > Cheiracanthium > Cheiracanthium punctorium. The sequence goes on from JAWZYV010013899.1 coordinate 63,627, forward strand.
TGTGTTCACCCCAGTAACAATTGAAAAGAAGAAATAAAAAGGCAAATAAGACTAAATATAGATCTACTTTAGTAGCGGCCATTTTAGTCCAAAAATCGTAGATTTCATTACTACTGTTTATTTTCTACAAATAAGGTGAAGTACAAATCATATCAAGCAAAAGGTCATTGTAAATTTTGTTCTCATATAAAGAACTGTTTTACGGCCTATTCCCAATTATAATGAAGCGTTAAAAAAAAATGTATCTAGCGGTGTATATTTTAGAATTTCTTTTAACATGTTGGAATACTTGGATTGAGCTTCAAATATTAAAAACAGTGCTGGCTATAAACCATTAAAGTAAAAAACGTATCTCAGACAAAAAAAGAAGGAAAAAAAAAGATGTTCTTGCAATATATGAATGAGGAGAGGGAACGGCTTAGGAAAAACACATTGGCGAGTTCAAAATTCATTACATATATATTTTCACATAATCCATATGAAAACTGCGCATTATTAAATTCATGAAAGTCTCAGACGGATTCTTTCAAGTATCAAGGGAGGGATGATATGATATAATATTAATTATTAATAAAAAAGATGAATATATTAATCATTTTATAATAACGTGTTTAACATAATATTAATTTTAACATAACTTGTTTAACATAAAACAGGTAACATTTCTGGATATTATAAAATAGAAAATGATGTTCATCAGGCACCAATTGATTTTTATTCTAATACAGGTTGATCAAAATATTCTTTTTAAATGCTATATGGAGGAATTGGAAAGGGTGAAGTTAGAAACGTGTCCTTAAAAGTACTTTTAACGGGGATCTCCATATCAGACTGTGTCAAACATTTTAGTGCCACAGGACATAAAAAAAAACCCAATAAACCAATAATTTTAATTATAAAGCACAGGCTAAACTAACACAGTTTCTTATTGCAAATAATAAGTCGAAAGTTATACAGTAACACAATTCTCTCAGAAAATCTTATGACTAAATTTTTTAAAAATAATTTAGTCCTTGTAACCTTGTCCTTGTAATTAGTTCTTGTTAGAACCTTGTAATGTGACGCACATAAACTTCTCAAAATATTCTAAATCAGGTATAGGAAACATTTGAAAAGTTGCGGGCCAAACTTTAGGATTTTAGCGAAGTCACGGGCCAACTCTTGACAAGATTTAAGAGGTCTGTAGGCCTTCACAGTAATTATTTTTATAATTTAAACCAATCAGTTCATGACAGAGCTTAATGTGATTTGACGTAAAAGTTGGCACCGATGTGTATAGGCATTGCCAGTACAAAGGCCAAAAGTGTTGGCTCTTTATTAAGGTGGCACCATGCAGTTGGACCAACGTTAACAACATGAGAAGCCAGGTCTCTGAATTACTAAACAATTTCGAGAGGAGAGATCAGCACCTGGATTGGCATTCCCAGAGGTATCGATCCAACATGGAGTACATTGAAGGGACGGCAGATTTCACCTGCAACGACTAAACTGTAATAAAATATGGTTCTGTCTTCAACCAAGATATTCTGGTGTTATCTTTGTGCTCTAAAAATATAACAAAATATTCAAATGCTTTGGATTTTTTACCAGAAAAATAATGTTTTTAAGCAGTGTTTGTATTTAACCACCGCGCTACTCTTTAAAAGAGTTAAATCTCAAGAAAGTCAGAATTTTGTTTTTTCTATTTTAAGTTAATTTTCCTTTGTGTGTAAACCTAGTTTTAGGTTTTGTAGTCACTTCGTATTTATGACAGTACTTTATTTATATCATAAAAACAACATTTACATAGATATATCTTATTTTTTGTGTAAAAGTCATATTTACACTCAATGAAAATCTTGCGGAAATAATCTCAGTACTTAGTGGTACCACACTACGACGCATTTACAGCCTTTATACGGGACATGCTCACTACACATACTTTTGCATATTTTGAAGTTGGAGTTCGGTATTAGGATGCAATTTTCTGATTTTAATTTCAATCAACTGTCGCTTGGTGGTGATCAGTTCTTTGGCGAAAGCCTACTTTGTGAGCTCTCAGATGTTCTTGATGGGGGTGAGCTCCCGCGGCCACTCGCACACTTAATACGCACATGACGACGCAGTGCTGTCAATTATCAAAAATAACAATAATGATACCAACAGCAAAAAGCAAGTAAAAATCCTTATGAGATGAACTTATATGCTCGGAAAATTTCTTTTAACTAGATAACACAAGAATTTTAGAAGTATACCTTTAAGGGGTTGCGTTGTCCAATTAGGTTTTTTTTCAAAATCTTTATATGAAAACACTAATTAAATGATCCAAAATGGTTTTCTTCAATGAACTATTTTTATAAAATTTTAGAAATGAATTACTGGCGTAACTGAAGGTATTAATAAAATATTTAAAGGTCCTTAAACCTAACACCATTTTCATTTTTCCAACTTTTACTACAAGTTACACCGCTTATCCAGAAGGAGCTGCTGTTTCGCTGCTGGGATATTTTGACGAATCAAAACACCACCAAGCAACAAGACTGAAGGATCATACCAAAGTTTCGTAATGCTTTTTTGTTTTTTTTTCCCAATGGCCGGCCGCTGCCTTAAAAGCTTTGGTCACAACAGGCCGGAATTGTTGGCCTCTTTATTATGGGGGCACCTAGTAGGTGGACCAACATCGCCCCGTATGAAGGGAGTTGAACCCGAAACCGTAGTACGGTGCTTTACCCACCATACAATCCGGTCGGCCTGTTTTGTAATGTTGATTCTAGAGATTTTGAGCAGCAAAATATGAAATTCAAGCTTCTGGGAGTTAGTAATACACGGAATTTGGTCAGCAAACAGTTGACTTGGTCTTCATGTGGCGTTTTACGTTTCATTGTGATTAGACATTAAATTTAATTGATAATTAATTTAATTCATGTTTCTTTATGTTCAATACAAAAGAAATACAATGAAAACTTTCTTTGCAGAAGAAGAAAAAACTGCACAAAACATATGCTGACGTGTGTTCTCCATGCCAAAATTCCCTAAAACCTCTTACCACTCATTCACCTACTGACATACTAAGTTTAGCCAAACGCATATTGCAATAATTTTGGGTCAGTTTGCTTTTTGATCTTTGTATATAAGGCAGAATGTTTTTCGTAAGTTAAATGAGATTTTTTTTTTCTAATTAAAAGATATATGTTATTTGACTGCCTCCTTTTTCTAAAATCAAGTTTTATATAAGGAGGGAAAATGTTTATCTAACTAAGACATACTTGTATTGCATAAATTTGACTCTACTTCTACATCTTTTTATTGCACGAAGTTTAGCTTATCATTCAATCTTTTGTTTCAGGAAGCATTACCATGACAGATAAATCGTCCCGAAACGACACAAAGAAGAAAGTTGAGAACGACGAAAGCCTGTCGGACTCTGACGGTTCGGTGCCGGACATTGAATGCGAAACCTGTGGTGTGAGTTTTCCAACTGTGAAAAACTACGAAGCTCACATGCAGGGCAAGAAACACCATAAGAAGGTAGCCGAAGCCAAATACAAAGCGAAGAACCAGGCAATCAGTAAGAAGAGAGCAGAAAATGAGCACGATGAAGAAGAAGATGATGATTCCGATGAGGTATGTTGCGAAGTGTGCGACAAAAACTTCTCCAGCTATATTTCTTACGCGAGTCACATCAAGGGCAGTTTGCATGCGAAGAATCTCAAAAAGGAAAAGCTAAAAGAGCAGCAGAAGGATTTGCCTGAAGTGATCCACGGGGAAAACGACTCGGACGACGACGATTTCCTTCTGAAGCCTTACGCGAAATGCGACACCTGTCAAAAGCAATTTTCCGGCCCCCAAGCGTTTAAATCGCACATGAAGAGCTCAGCACACCAGAAAAAAGTGAAGCAGTCCGGCGTGCTTCAGAAGCTCAAATCCGCGCTTCCCGATGGCGAGAAGAAAGGCTCTGATGACGATGACGACGAAGAATTTTACAAGAAGTGCGACACGTGCCAGAAGTCATTCAGCGGAGTTGTGCCTTACCAGAACCACATGTTCAGCAAAAATCACCAGAAGAATCTCGAGAGGAAGAAAGTAGCCGAAGAAATAAAAGAATTCTACGACTCCGACGACGGCTACATCTGCAAAGAATGCAAGAAGAGCTTCACCGATCCCCTGGCTTTCAAATCACACCAGAAGAACAACAGTCACGAGAAGCAAAAAGCGAAAGCAGCCCTGGCAGAATTCCTGAACGACCATCCGGAAATCGAATTCGTGATTCCGTCCAGCAAGGAAGGAGATTCCAAAGAAAACGAGAGCGACAGCGACGAATGGGATTCCACCTATTACCTCATTTGCAAGTTGTGCCACTTCAGTTTTTCGGGTCCAGAGTCTGCCCAAGACCACGTGAAAAGCAAAAAGCACGTAAGCCAGAAAAAAGAGAAAAAAATGCTCAAGCTCCTGAAGCAGCAGAAGAAAAGTACGGCTAAGTCTGACGTCCAAACCTCGAAAAGTAGCGGGAATAGCCCAGCTTCTGCCAAAAGCAAATCGCCAAATGGCAATGTATACAGCGTTGAAGATTTTGAAATGATTTGATTGAGTAGAATTAGGCTTTGTCTTCTAGTCAGAATGCAGACAAATTTAATTGAAAAGGTTTCTTTAATATTATTTCACCTGAGCTTTTTAATATTTAATTGTTTAGTATACTTGTTTAGTTTTATTAATTTTAGTTGAATTAAGAACACCTTTGAAACAAGTATTAGATTTCGAACTATGTAAAAGTCACTGAAACTCAATTAGCTCTTGTTTACTTTTGCTTGAAATAATTATTTCCCTTCTTATCTACATTGTTTTACGCACACAGCATTTTTTAAAGAACAACTTCAATTTCAGTTATATCTATTATAATCTGTTTTGTAGCTTTTTGACGATCGTTTCATTTTATGCAAATGCTTTTTTTAATCAACTACATTTTTGAAAAACTAAATGAATCTTGTCCAATTTCTTTCAATCACATTATAAGAATCTTGTAAGACAACAAGAATTTTTTATAAATGGTTTTGCTTCATTTTCACTATTATTATATTGTCTAAATAATGTTTAAATAAAATCTATATTAAAATATTTTACTTTTCACGCAGTTTTTTTACTTTATGCTATATATCATTGACTCCCATGTTAAAACTTGCTTCAGGTATTTATACCTATTTATTGACATGTTCTACCTATCTTATGAAAAAAAGATTTTTTTCATTGTCATTTACTTTCACTTTTTTTATGGTTTCTGACTACGCACAAATCACAAATTTTAATAAAAGGAATAATTTTTTTATTATAGTTACAAGCTATTCAGCTAGCCGTCCAAATATTTTTTTCGCATTAATTATTAATTGACTAACAGTCATTTTACTAAAAGGAAGAGAAAAGGACGATCGTTTAATAAGCAAAGAGATAATTATGAGCTTTCTAGTTTGAAATTAGGGTTACAGTGTACTTTAAAAACTTTATTTCATGTCATAAACTTATGCGGACGAAGAATAGTTTCTATAAGCCTAACCATTCTCATAGCTGCAACATTTCTGAGCACATAATTAACCACTTTTTATAAACAGTAACTTTTGCGTTAAAAAATAGCGAAATTTCTGAATTTAATGAAACATTTACGGATGGTCTGGTTGCTTTCTTGAAAAAAAATCCTTAAAAAAATACTGTTTACAAAAAGTGGTTAATTATTTTCCCGGAATTGTTGCAGCAGTGCATTCTATTGATTTAATAAATAACTTCAAGTTAATTTGATTTATTAGGGTCATATTTAATTTATTTTTACATTAGAATGTTATTCACATTAAACTATTTAAAATATAATACAAGATTAACTATTAAAATAGAATGCAATATATAACTATTAAAATACAATACATATTTTTTTTTAATCAAGAACTCTGCATTTCAATATTTAAAAGTAACTCAGAGGTTTGGACGATCCCATTGATACCCAATTTATAATCTGCTTCAGATGTTTTTTGTCTTACAAGTCTTTTTTTATGGAGATTTCTTTTCTTTTCTTTCTTTATTTTTTTTTGGCATGTATAGAAAAAAATATAAAATTTCATCTAGGGAGCTTTAGCCTCTTCCTCTTATAAATATCCCAAAAGCTTATCCATTTAAGCTAATGCAAAAAATTGACAAATTTTCAAATCAATTGATTTCAATTGTGTAATAATACTTCCCTTCTCTTTTTTTTTTATAATAGGAAATATAAATTACTAGCTTTTTGAATTATAATACTGCAGACTGTTTCAAAAAATGTAAAGGCATTCATTTAAAGCCATTTAGATTGTTTTCAAAATAGTCTGCTCCTTTCTAACACATAGCATGCACCCAGAGATAAAAGTAGGTAATTAGCCGCAACTTCTGTGAATGTGGCTGAAGATAAAGAACAGGATATGTTTCCTGTTATATCAATTTTGGTATACTGATATTTATTGACTTTTTCCTGTATGAGGGTTAAAAATACTTTGAGCAATATCGTACTAGTAGCAAAATGCCCTCAAATGAGAAACAAAATGTGTAAAATTTAATAACTTTTATATTTAAAGGAAAGATGGAGCCAAAATAATACTGTTATAAATCTAAATAATCAAGCACAATTCCTCTCTTAGGTCAGAATTCTAAAAATAAGTTTCGATTTTTTTTACGGCATCGTAAAACAAACATCTATGTTTCACATGCTCCAAAATGCCAGCGATTTAGGAATTTCAAAAATAGTTTCTTTAGCCACTATTTTATTTCTTTCAATGGGTTCAACATTTTTCCCTAGAAGAAAGAAAGTGATTTACTGCTGGAAATGTCTTTTTTTTTCCCGAAAAACTTTTTTTTATTATTTCATTGTCACTTTAAAGAATCGGATTATGAAAGGTGAAAAATTCATGAAAATATCTGTACCGTAATTTTGGTACAGTGTAACATGATGTAGTATTCCCAGTAATTAAGGTGATCAAACTTTGCACTGAAAAAAAAGAAAGAAAGAAAAAAACATTTTGAAAATGTTTTTTTTTTTCTTTTTTTTTTCTGGCAAAGGAATTTAGCTATGAACATCATAGCTGTTGTAAAAAGTATTAATCTGGTTTTCATTATTTGGTATCAATTCTATTAAAAAAAAAATAAACAATCAGTGGCGGATACAGGGTGGGGGGACAGGAGCACGTGCCCCTCCCCCCTCCTCCAGACGAACTAGGTTTATACTATAGAAGGGCTTTTTGTGTAAATTCAAATGAATTTACAAGAAAAAGGAGACAAAAACATTTTCTGCCCCTCCTAAATTTTTGTCTAGATCCGCCACTGTAAACGATTAGTATAAAATTCTACCTTTTTTATAAAAAGAATTTGTATAGGGCGTGATAAGTCTACATACATTTTCCTAACAGTTTGTGATCTGAATCTGAGGGGATGGGGGGGGGGATATAGTCAGATGGCATCATATAGAAATTACGAGATTATACAATTTTTTAAACTGCCAATGTTGTGAAATGTACCGTTTATCGTCAATGTCATTGAAAGTGTGGCAGTTCCTGTGAATAAAAATTTATCTTATAATTTATTTTATTCATACTGACTTCGAGATTAAAAAAATAAATAAACCTTCAAAAAATGAAAAATAATGGGCAAGTTTCCCAAATATAAAAGATATACACTGTACTGTCAGGTACATAATAGGCGGTGGGTGTTATTGAGATGTTTCCTCTTCAAAAATTTCAAACTTTCGGATGAAAGTATGGAATTTCAAAGAAAGAATGCTCAAATCGGTTTAAAAAGAAATGCAAAATAAATAAATAATAATTTAAATGAGAGCCATAAAATAAGGGTGGTTACAAACTTCTCCCATAAACAGCATTCTGCATGCTGAAACGGTTGAGCAGATTGCCACAATTATTGTCATATGAACTGCACGCCAAACGCGCTCAAGGGAGTTTTTAGAAAAGTTTAGTTCAAAAGTTTTTCACTAGGGGTGCTATGAACAAAAAAAAAAAAAAACCAGAAAATTTAACAATGGAAATGATTAACTTGAAATATACAAATAATTTCTGAACAGTTATTCAATAGTTTTTGAGTGTTTATTAAGTAGATCATTTTTTTAACTCAAGTAAAAGAAAAAAAAAAGACCGCTTTCTTCAGAGCATTTTTTGTATAGTCCATATGCCAAAGTTGGTGACAATCTGCTCATCTGTTTCAGCTGAAACGGTTACAGGGTAAGTTTAATTATAATAACAATGTAAATAAGATTTACCCCTTTTCGAAACTAACTCTTTCTGGCGGTATTAATGTGCGGCAAATTTGATAGCACTTTTGCTGTAAACAATGTCTTAAGTTTGGTAAATGGTTTATATGCATCTTCCTTCAGTAGAAGCATTTTATCTTACTACTGTTAATCATCTTCATGCTTTGAAGGAAAAAACTCAAATTATGATAAACGATGCCGAAATTTTATTTAAAGAGTTCTTGCCATGCGCAAGAAAGTCTTGAGAGTTTGGGAGCTTCACTCACATCCGAAGACTTGTGATTAAATTAAAATAATTTCTCGAGTGTGAGTCCGAAACGCTTTGCAAAACTTGTTAATTTCTCTTCCAGGAAACTGCTTATAAATTACTACAAATCAAATGAAATTCTAGGCTACCAAACGTTTATCACACCATTGTCCTGATAATACGATTTAGAGAACTGGGAAGAACTTCGGAGAAAATCATGTACTGGAAAAAGGCTTTAAAAAATTAGTTTTAACTTCATAAATAATCTAAAACGAATGCAATGAAATTTATTTCCAATTCCTCACAATTTCAAGTGAAATTACCAAAAGCAATTAATATTGCAGAGAAGTCATTTTCCTCGTTAAATTCGATGACAATTTTCTTAAAGAATTCTGTTTCGGAGAATATAGTGAACAAATTGGCTTTGTTTTCTATTTGTAATAGAAAATTTCTTAATCCTCAATAAATAGAATAGCAGAAGATTTAAAGAAAACTTAAAAATTTAAGATTTATGTTATACTATTACCAACTGCCTGATGTTAAACATTCCTAGCTAAATTATTATAATCGCCTATTAATTATAATTATTACAATAGTTTTTTATCTGTAATAAAATATTGTCTTACTGCTAAAAGGAATAATTTCTAATGTAGTGATTTTTTTATCGTTTTCTGTCTTAATATGAAAAGTATTAGAAAAAGATAAAAATAATTTGTTGGAATTACTTTTTGGTACGTTTACGTCAAATTTCAAAAAGCATAGTTATAAACAAAACAAATAAATAAATATATGCTCAAAGAATATATGTCTTGTAACGCCGTTTGGTCGCTATTTTAAAATTTAGCTTCGTAAAAAGTGCAGTCGTTGATTGCAGAGCTAAATAAAGCAAAGAAGAGAAACAAAAGAAGGTCAGTTTACAATTGATAAGCTCAGATTAGTTATTTCAAATTTCAGTTAATCAGATTATGCCCCCGAAGATAAAAACCCAACTGATGAAAAGTTTTATCTTTAGTTTACATTGAGATTAATCGACAGTTTCAGTTTGTGTTTGTTTAAACATTGCCATTACAATAAAATTGGCGAATTTGGAACAGAACAAGTCAACACGGGGGGGGGGGGTGTCTACTAGAAGTTAATAATTTAGTATAAAATTATATAGCGGTAACGAAAATGCAACGTATCTCTCTATTCTAAAAAAAAGGAAAGGCCGCTAGCGCTGTCAAAGCTTGTGGCCCTATCTCCTCCTAAACCGTAGGGATTTGAGTTTCGACTAAGGTGCCCACAGATTCAAAAAATTCCGAGGAACATGCTAAGCTGATTTAAATTTCGAAAATAGAATTATTTTAGAAGATATTAATAAAAAACTGAAAAAAATAAACCGAATGGTTGCCAGATTTGGCATAAAATCATTCATTCCTTTGCAACAAAGCGTTTCCAAGTATCTAGAATCGCGTGAAATTTACAAACATGAGTTAGAATTACGCGCATTTTACGCCAAAATAAAAACTATATGAAATAAGTAACTCAAAATGTGTTACACAAAGTTGACAATTTTAAAATAGTAAGTTCGCTTAGACAACAGGAGTTTAGAATTAGCGATTATTCGTTTTTCCAAAGCAGAATAACTAATATCTTGAGAATGAAAAATAATTAAAATGCAGATTATTTTAAAGCCGGTTCTCGTCCAGCTGGATTATTTGCTACTGGTAGAAATATTTGGCGGCGTTAACTATGCCATTATAGCAGTTATAGTACACTTTGGATAGTTGCTAGCGCGACGAGATGGTATAATTCGTGGTGTTAAGTACGCCAATCTGCAAACGATTATGTAAATGAAAATATGATAACGGTTTTCCGGTAACCTTAAATGAACAGTAAATATAGGTTGTGAGCATGTGAAAATCGCCAAATAATGAAAAGTCGCCATTGGTGGCAGGCTATTCTATCTGTTCCGTAGCTTTTATTAACTTTACATGTACGCAAGTCGCCAAATAATGAAAAATCGCCATGGGTGGCAAATTCGCAAGGTGCCCAATAGGTTTTACTTTATTAAAAATACAGCTGAAACATATGTTCTGATTTAATTACGCTTTAGCGAGTATTACGCTTTTAACGCGAGTATTACGCTTTAGCGAGTAAACGTTCATCGCGTGCCACAGATCTAGAGACCCTTTTAGAGAGGCTGTGCCCGGCACAGCCAGCTGCGTCAAAAAAGGGTCTCTAGATCTGTTGCACGCGATGAACGCTTCGATCGTCCGCCATCTTGCTGGTAGTTAAGTCGAGCGAAGGCAACGGCTGCCCTTTTTTTCAGCATTGGGAAAGGGTTGCGCCTCAAAGGGTTAACGCAACAAGTTATTGATTGGCTGCTTTACTGCATTTGACTTTTTACTGCAATTTAAACTGTTTCCTAATTATTTTATTATTCATTAGAATAGTGTGTGTTACAGTTTTGTGAATTTCAGAAATTTAAGTCACGCAGAAACATTTATATCATCAAACTCATCAGAAATGATAATAATAATAAATAAAACCCAGAACCGTGCTTTTGAAGAATACAGAAATTTTACAACTCAAAGAGTTTATTCTCAACAAACAACACTTAATAAGTATGATACTCTCGGAAATCTCAAACTTAACGGCGCTTCCACTGAACTGTACGCATTGTTTTTCCCGTGTTTGCACTGTAAACTGACTGCGCAAGGTGCACAGGAAAATTAAAAGAAGAAAAAAAAAATAGAAATTTCATTAGCCCAATCACGGATTGAGACGTTTGTTAGTCATTGAAAGGAAGCAGACAGGGGTATACTAATTAAGGGAAGATCAACTAATGAGGAATCAATTAAAATTTTACGAATAGTTGAATCGAAATTTTAAACACGCCAGACAAACAAGCGGGGGGGGGGGAAAGCAAAACATATCGAAAAAATAAAAATGATAACGCTCCTATGTCTCGCAGACCTAATTGCTTGAGATTTCGCCATTTCGCGAGAGAAAATAAAGACTCCTGGCGCAGAAGTTCTTTCAAATGGTGCGTGCACTTTCGTTAAATCCTCCAAATGAAACTGTTTTCTGTCGAAGTGTTATTTCCACACAGTAAGGAAGGAGAAAGAGGAGAGGGGGGGAGGGGGGGGGCGGCGTTCGACATGCCCGGCAGAGCGCGCGCGGGGCAAAGAAGTCTCGAAAATTTGACTAAGCAGAGCGCTAAACGAGCTGGCTCGTCTCCTCGGCGGAGCTGCAGAGGCAGAAAAAGTTGAATAACGACGTCATTAGCCAAAGGAAAATCCCGACGCGAGAGAGTCAAACCGGGCGAAATAAATTGGCAAGCTGGCATTGGGGGCCACCGATTCTTTTAACGAGCGACCCCTCCCACGCACTCCCCCCCCGTACCTCCATTTTGTAATCTGGGGGGCCCCCATCGATGGCGTCTCTTTAAATCTCGTCAGGCGAGGATTAGAACACTAATCAGGCGCTTCCAGCGTCGCTCCGCCGCCGCTTAATTATCAGATACTTGCTCTAATTTGCACTGTCGAATGGGGATTTATTAAATACCGAGAGCTGCGCGTCCGCTGATGAGAGCTTAATTGGAAAGCCGGAGGTTCGCTTATTGTCGCTGGAATGCTATCTAATACGCTGGCGCCCCTTAAATGGGGCATTCCAGCTTCGCTACATTACTTCTACCTTAATCCATAAATCCACATTTTTACCCTTTTCTGTCCGCTTTTTCCGCAATGGAAGGCGCATTGGGTGCTTGCTCTCTCAAAAAACGAGAGGCAGCCGCCCCCCCTCCTTTTCCAAGTTTTTTAATATATCGCCCGAGAGACGGGGAAATCAAGGGTGGAGGAAGGGGGGGCGGAAAGTACTGGCAACAATTTGCATCCACTGTAGGGAGGGGGGGGGGCAGAAGCGGGAAGATACAGGAGAAAGAGGAGGGGGGGGGGAATAAGGAGCAACACGCGCTCACTTGAAATGAAAAATACCAGGGATAGTTTGCGTAATGAATGAAAGTATGCAAGGCAGACGAAGCGAAAAACCTAACATCTCGTTTGTAATTTCGGAAGTCTTTTCTGGAAAGAAATATTAGTTTAGGCTGCGTCTTTCAAAGAAACCGGCTAATCCTGCAAAACTTTCTTCCGAGATGTTTCTCTCCAATTTTGGGATACCGGTTTTTCTCCGGGAAAACTGTGCGATACAAATGAGAAAGGTGTGGTTGAGTGCTCCAAAAAAAACGCCCCAGGAGACCGAGCTTTCCGAATTTTTATCTTGCGACTGAGGGGGTGTGTTTTTCGCATAACTTTCCAGAAGTTTTTTTATTTTTTATTTTTTGCATTTTCCCCCCTTGAAATTGAATTCGCAGCGGGTAAAACACTCCGTGGAACTCTTCTGTTAAAAATGGTATTTGTTTGATGATGAAAAGGTCGTGCTTTTTTCCATCTTCGGCAGTTGAAAATATTTTGGTTTTTGGGTTGGAAGTCTGTATTTTGAAGAATAGATTTAATAGGAATATTTCTGATCATTTAAAACTGCTTTTTCCCTGAATAGCGCTAAACACAGGTTTGGGGAGACTGAAACATATATATTTTTTTTTTTTATTTAGAATAAATTTCCTTAGAAATGAAGTATGTTTTACTTAAACATGGATATTTATAAAATTTAAACCAGAGTTAAGATGTTTCCCCCCCCCTTTTTTTTTACTACATGAAAAATAATGATGAATTTAATTAAAAAGCTTGTCAGTGAAATATTTTTAAATGGGTTTTAGATTATAAAGGTTTGAGACTTTGGCGTGACTGAAAATGGGTTTTGGAATTTTTTATGGGACTAAAGGGACCAGGGGGGGGGGGTGTATAGCCTATCCTTGTAGATGAACAAAATTTTCTAGAGATACCCAGTTTTTCAATGAAGAGCTTGTCTGCCCTAGTCCCAATCTGATTGCATAAAAAAAATCAAACTTAGCGTTTTCGCTTATCGCAGGGTGTAAAACAGCTTATGAAGAACCACCTGGAATTTTTTGGAGACCATGGTGCTATTAGTTTATTTCAATTTGTGTACCAAGACTAAAAACAGAGTTCTTTTTTTCGAAGAACAGCCTTAGGCAAACTTACACGAGGGGTATCTGCCTGGGAAGGTGCCTTGGGTGGAAGACTTTTTAAAGGATTCTAACACGTATTCACGTGACATCTAGAGAAAACCGGCCAAAACTACAGACCGTTAGATCTACAGCCTCGCGGTAAGCCAGAACACTGGACCTTCACATTTTAACCCTCTATTATGTCCAGTGTCTTATCCACTCGGCCATGGTGGTGCCGCACCGTTCGCGGGAGTAAGCATCGAACACTATCCTCTCAGTCGTTTCCGGAATTTTCAGTTTCTTAAGTTCACTACAATCGAAGTCATGGTTCACTAAAACCGGAAAATGCTGAGCACATTTCTAATGTGTATGAATCGGATGATTTCGGCTATAGTGATTTCCGTTCACTATAGCAGAAATTTCACTCTATCCGGAGTTGACTGTTCTATAGAATGGATTACCCATCCGCAGAATTTCTAGGAAACAGCTTCTACTTCAAAAACAAAACAAAAAAATAAATAAACGAGTCCCTTATTTTTTTTTTTTTTTATAGGAGTTACACTATAGGGATTTTGCAAGACCAGACGAAACTTTTTCGGCTGTTTCGCGAGATGCCTATTTTTTTTTATTTTTTTCTGGCCTCGCGTCCATCGCTACTGCAAATTTCCTGATAATTCTTTTCGTGCAAAATGATATGCGGTATATTTCACCACTGGTCACACCAGTTTCCTGATAGACCATTGTTTAAAACTCAGCCGGAGAAAAAAAAATTAATTGAAACCGAAGCTAAAAGTGCCAGAAATGACTAAACAGGTTTTCGGAAGAAGTATATTTTCTCATTATGTTCTGTAGCACCGGATGTATTGCCAGATTACATTTTTAAAATTTCAAGCTTAAATAAAAGATAAAATAATAATGATGCAGATGCATTACTCAGTTTATGAAGATAAAAGCATATTCATATTTTTTTCTTTCGCATAGCCGGGTCGTCGGCCTACCTGTAGGCTTGACCGCTACGAAGGTCGGAGATGTTAGTCAGTTCTTTATGGGGGACGCAGGGTGCGAAATGAACATTTTCTCCAGGGAGGGACATTTGAGAGAAAACATTCTCCAGCAGGGGACATCTGAGAAAGAAAAAAAAAAAAAAACAGAAAGAAAGAAAAAGGAGGCAGGTGTAAATGCTCCACTCACACAATATATTAGGCATTACATGACAAATGCAGTCGCCAACATGTCTAAAAAGTGACTTAAATTCAAACAAAAATCGACTCCCGATTTCTATGCATCCGCAGTCGACTCCCGATCCATATTCCTGCCTATGTCGATTCTCTGTCTACCCTGAAATTCGGCTGGTGGCAGAGAAGTGATTGTTCGTTCATTTCGCAGTCTTCCTTTGAAACCTGATCCCAGTTACGGAGTGAGAAGGGGCATCAGGCATGTGTATATCTATTTCAAAGCATGCTTGTTACTTACTCCTTTGTCTAGTAAACAAAAGAAAAATTTCTATTCTCAATAGTTAAAATCGTTAGGTACTGCTGAACTTGTAGGGTGGGACACAGATTAATTTAACATTTCTCCAGCAGGGGATTATCCCTGGCAGGGATCCATTAATATTTCTCTAGCCAGGGATATTACTTTCTTCAGCCGGGGACGATCCCCGGCATCCCCCCCCGTCAATTCGCACCCTGTGGGGACGCCTAGAAGGCAGACCAACGTTGCCCCCTATGAGTGGTCTCTTAATTTTGAACCCATTCCAGATGAGAGACCTAGCACCTGGATTGGCACCCCAAGAGTTAATTGTTTGAACATGGGACCTACGACAAGTTTTAGGTGCACCCGTTCCTTTTAGCGTATACGGTCCACAGCAGACTCGGCCGAGAGAAGAGTTCACAGTTCACCCTCCCAAGTACTGACAAAGCCGGTGCTGCTTCATTTTCGATGTTCTAACGTAAACCGAGGGTAATCGACCGATCTGCTGCCGGACAAGCATATTCATGTAGTTATTTACTTAAGACTCCTCACGTTTACTATAACTTCCCACTGAGAAACTGACAGTAACTATACAAAGCGTACTATTTCTTTTACTTACAATTTGCTTCCCAAAACAGGCGATATACGGGGTGATTCAAAATTGATATTAAGGCGATTATTTTTTAAACCGTAAGCGATCGAAACATACTTCCAATTAGAAAAGCCCGTCCAATGAAGAGTAGCTTTCAGGTATGGCATTTTTTACTGGGGGTTGTATACATATTAAAATACGAAATTTAATTTTTATACGGCCCCTCCTTTCCTACCCTTTATAGTTAGAAGAATGTTGCGCTTTGCCAATTTTCTTAAATTTGTTTTATTAATTTAAGAAAATTAATAAAACAAATCCCGTGTCTCTAAGTGAAATAATTTCAGAGATATATCAATTTGAAAATTTTGGCATTTGTCGCCAAGCAATAAGGGGATGTCTCAGTGAGAAAAATGTAATTACTTTTGATGATGTTAATTTATGTTAATTGTCACTGGATAGACGCAGTTGACTCCTCAAATCTTAATTTAGCTAGAATTTTCCTGTAACCCACGTTTGGCAGTTTCTAGTAGAAGTTACCACACCATAGCAACCTACACCATTATTTTCTCATTCTCTTTTGCACTTTAGAATTCCTTCTCTAAAAGCGTGATGTAATGAGCGGATGACCCTTAAAAGACTACATTATCGCTCATTTCATAAAGCAGTAACCATCATTTTAGGTAAAACTGTACTTGTTAATTTCACACATTTGAACCCGTTTGATTGCTTTTTCCAACAATGGGATCTTTATTTAACTTTTATCAACTCATAGTGGGTCCCCTAACGTAAAGATTTTTTCCCTGAAAACGGACGCCAACGCAGTAGGTAAAGTGGTATAAATCATCATTTTCAAAATTAATTTTCTCGCTAACTATTCCACGTAGAGACACGGGATTTGTTTTATTAATTTTCTTAGGCAAACAGCAACATTCTTCTAAATATAAAGGGTAGGAAAGGAGGGACCGTATAAAAATTAAATTTCATATTTTAATATGTATACAACCCCCAGTAAAAAATAAGCCATATTTGAAAGTTAATCTTACTTTGACGAACTTTTCTAATTGCAAGTATGTTTCGATCACTTACGATTTAAAAAATAATCGCCTTAACCCTTTCTGGCGCAACCCTTTCCCAATGCTGAAAAAAGGGCAGCCGTTGCCATCGCTCGACTTAACGACCAGCAAGATGGCGGACGATCGAAACGTTCATCGCATGCCACAAACAACATGGCTGCATGGCTGTGCCGCACAGTCAGCTGTCGTCAAAAAAAGGGTCTCTCGATCTGTGGCATGCGATGAACGTTTCGATCGTCCGCCATCTTGCTGGTCGTTAAGTCGAGCGATGGCAACGGCTGCCCTTTTTTCAGCATTGGGCAATCTATCTAACTGTCCTGGCATTCTTCCATTTTTAAGCAGATGTCAGTGCTGTTAAAAATAATCGTGACCATTTCTTGACGGGAAATGACGTGCTAAAAAGTAAAGGATTCTCGTGGAGCTATGTCACCCGCAACTATTTTTATAGAAATCCAATCTATTCTTCGTGACTGGCAACAGTCAAAACGTCACAGTTGGGTGTTCCCAGAGCGGGAACACTGCGCGTTAAAGGGTTAATCCGAGCTCCGCTTAATCCGAGGTAGCGCTAAACTGCTTGCTCAAAAATAAACAACTTTAGATTAATTTTTTAAATATTAAATAAAGTGTATTGCTATTTAAAGTACCTTTATATATTTACAAATCTGCATGCTTGTTTTTTTTTTTTTTTTTTTTGGCTATTTGATATCTGCATGTACTGAACATAAGACTGAATTTTTCTGATCGATTTTATAACATTTCGGATAATTCGAGTTTTCGGTAATGCCCGATCAACTCAGATTATCGGTATTCGACTGTACTTAATTCTAGATTGTGATCCTGGCTACGTACTGGATCCGTTGTCATATCCCTGCACCTAATAGCACAACTAGTTCTTAAAACGTTCAAAGTACGTTTAAAACACGTTTATGGACGTTCAAAACACGTGTATTGAACGTCTGAGTTAGTTGTGCTACTAGGGGCCCTCCTGATAGCCTGAAATTTTAACCTCCAATTATAATTTCAGACATTTGTTTCCTTTCCATCTATTAGGAAGCCCCCAATTTTTTTTTTTAAGTGGGCTGCATTGCTGAATTTGAACGTTGTTGTCGATTAAATGATCTTCTCTAATTATTGATTAAATGATCTTCAGAAGCGAACCCTTGCTGGCTGGTACTCATTTTCTTCTCTCGATTTGCTCACTGGGTTTCCCTCCATTATTTCTTAATGGATCGTTACTTTTGAACTTTGAAAAGTGGAGACGTAAGGACCTTTTATTTTTGGAAGTGAGGGGGCAGTTGCTACCCCCGCCCCCGACTATGTTTATGCACTTCTATATTTCCTATCTTCCTGGTTACCTTTCTGCAAAATGCAGAAGTGAAGGAGGCATTTCTGAATTTTTGAGTTATAATGAATGATCACTAATTTCGAAAGAAGAAAGAGTGAGAAATGTAAACAAAAGAGCACAGAAAAATTCTTAGAAAACCAGAGGAAAAAGGAGAATAAAATGGAGAACGGAACGGGCATTTCTGAATTTTTGAGTAATAATGAATGATCATTCATTTCGATTAAAATAAATGATCATTCAAAGATTTTCCCGTGTAATAGTGCGCTTTATTATTTTCTTTCATTTATTTATTTTTGAAGCGCTCGATGGACGAACTCTTACAGAATGGGGTCAAATCCTGATACCAACTCAACCATTGAAATTAAAGATCCTTAACAGTAATATAGTTTTATACAATCGACGGTTCTCATACGTATACGAATCCCATAGAAAAATTGCTCGTCCATCAGCCACGATAGCCTATATTATAGACTGCCGTAATGAATGTTTTAAAAAATAATCACTCTTAAGTCTCCCCCCCCCCCCTCACAACTCTAAAATTTTTAAACATCGTAATATTTTCTGCCTTCCAGTGAAACGTACATAATACATTAAGTATAGCATTTTATGTTGTCAAACATACCGCTCTTTTATTGCCGTTTTCTTTAGAATGGAGGATGTAAATATTTTTTTTTTCTTTAGAATGGAGGAATGTAAATATTTTTTATAAGGCATATATATTTAAGCTATAGACAACAATGTAAGTGCGAAATGTAAATTTTAGCCAGGGCTTCATTCCTAGCAAAAAAAAAAAAAGTACAGTCTCGAGCTCATGTTCACACTAAACCCCCGCGACAGAGATAGTAAGTACATTCTATTAAAATAATGATCATTCAAAGATTTTCCCGTATAATAAGTGTTGGACATATTTTCACTATTTCACAGAACAGTGAAATGAAATAGTCTGAAATTAGAATGAAGAAATCTAACCAATACACAGTAGAAGACCCAAAACCTGTTCTCAGGACTTTCACTCAGATCGGTTCGAGACGAAACGAGTCTTGATGAGTCTGTCCGCTCAAATCGGTTTGGGTGGGCGAAAAGGGTCAATTTTTTGAGTAGATGTATTAGTGGGTTCCGGAGCGCAATATTCATATCTCCGTGGTTTTGCCTAGAGTGTAAAAATTCACTCTGAATAAAAAGAAGTACAGGAGCTGAGCTCCTACGAAATTTAAGCACAGATTTTACAGAAAGATAAAATCGTTTCGATTATTTCGGTTTTTAGCATATCGATATTTTCTTTTACACTCACAGTTTGTTTGCCAGGAGAGGACAGCTCGCGTCACTAAATGTGTCGCTTAGAGCTACATATACGTCCTGCCCGGAATTTCCCGCCACAATTCGGAACCTCATCAGAAGGTGGGGGACTTCTGAGTATTGGCACCCCTCGGAAACTGCTAGCGACCGCCGAGAGGACTTTCGGAACCACGGATTGAACGTGCACGTACACCGCATGTACACGGTGGTCTTTAGTGGTACGTCGGTATCGAACCCGCAACCTTCCGGTTACGAGTCCAACGCCTTAAAATTCCACCCCTGACAAATGAACGCCCGGTGCGGTCCTTCAACTTTCTGATTCGCCCTTTCTAAAATTCAGCGTTCTGCCGGTGCCCTATCTTTGTGTTTAGCTTGGCGGCCGGGGAAGACCGCCACCATGCGGGTTGTCCACACCTAGATCGGCTAGAAAATGACAATTGCTTGTGGAATACACAACGCCACCGTCTGCGTCTGCACTATATATTTGAAAACTACCCTTTTTTAATGACTAACTATTTCAGAAACATCAGACTTTTTTCATATGGAGTTCTGCCCCGTAAAAAGATAAAGAATTTTTTTTTTTAAAGAAAGAAATTTCTTTTTTTAAAAGTGGAAAAAAGAAGAAAGTTAGTTCCTGATTGGGTCTGTAGCTGTATCATCGCCCCCGGTGGGTGTCTCCTTCCCCCTTGGCATGCATCAAAGCTTAAAAAAGAAACATTAGACAACTGCATTTATAATTTTGTCATTTGCATGTGTATTTTTTAATAACACGAAAAAAAAAAAACGGATTGACACTGTTAATTTTCTTTTAAACATACATTTTAGATGTGAATATACGTAAATTTAAGATAAAGTATTAACCCATTCGTGCCTGGATATTTTTGCGACTTTCTTCGATTTTTGCTAACACCAGCAGTAATTGATAAATTTCTGATGTCATTTTTTTGAACAAGGGATGATTTCATTTAAAATCATTATGTATAAAAGTTGAAATGTCAACATCCTACTTGGCCATATTAAAATATTTTGTGGAATTGAGGTTCGATACTCGCGAATAAAGGCTAGGAAAAATAAATATCGTTTTCGACTGATAGCGAAAATGCCGTCCCAAAAAAGGGACGCTAGGCATAAATGGGTTAAGTACATTGGTGCTTTATGAAATTTTGGTCCAAGTTTGCGGCAGAGCCCGATGACGACTACTATGAGCCCTGGAAAAATAAATGAATTTAAAAAAAAAAAAAAAACTTGGGCCCCCACGCAATAATCACCCTTCCCCCCTCTTGCTTTAAAAAAAATTGTATATTCAGAAAAGTTTTAAGTATCTCTTTTCTTCTCCCCTCCAAACTCAAAATCTTGTTTTAAATAGTCTGAAATAAACGAATATGTATGAGGTCAGAGTGAAACATCGTTTCGAAATGCTCTACTAACTCTACCGACTAGAGAGCATTTCAACGAATTAAAAATAATATTATTGATTAAATACACTTGTAAATTTGAATTATTTTCATTGTTCATACTTCATAATTAAAATAATTACAATTTACAACATGAGATTTTCCCCCTCTTTTGTATTTTTATGGTAAAAATTTAAATGTAGGAAATATAAAATTTTTGGTTCCCCGAAATTCGTGGGACCTGGGCGACTGCCCCATTTGCCCTCCAGCTCCAGGTAAGGCCAGAAAAATTGTTATATTTGACAGAGGCGGATCCAGAAATTACTCAAGGAGGGGGCGATTTTGTACCTGAAACGGGGGGGGGGGCCCTGGAATGCGCAAAATCATTTTATAATTAATTATACCAATTAATGTAATTAATTATATTATTGATAAAACTTATATGTGAGTTATAATTAAAAAGGAAAAGGGGTAGTTCCCTCCATACACCCCTTAGGAAAAGGCTACTTGAATTTCATCATATTTTCATAATATATTTTAACAGATTATAACAGAGTTTTGGACTTCGCCCAGGAGGGGGCGATCGCCCCCACCACCCTCCCCTTGGATCCGAGCCTGATATTTGATAAAATTGCTAATTTCGCTGAAATTATTTCGTCTATAATTTATCTCCAAAGTCAACGCAAATCAAAAACGACTAATGAACTGATTAAAATTCGGAGGGGGGTAGAGTTGGGATTCCCCCCCCCCGTAAGAGTGCATAATACAGCTTTTGAAGAGCTATTCTTATTTTTTTTTTCAAGTATCTAGTTGAATTAATTTATTTTTAAAGCTATTCACACATAAAGAACTTGTGTTGTTCCACGGAAGAACAGCCTTGACACTATTGTTTACGTTATTCGCCCATAGATGGCAGTACGTTATTTGCTGAGATAAATTATACGATATTTGATTGGTGAGAAAGAAAACACAAAAACTTCAAAATGGTTCAAAGTATTACCCGTACTTGTAAGTTTATTTTATATATTTCTTTGAGTTATATTTACTTGTTTAAAATAAAAACACTTTTAACTGTTTACGAAGATTTTTTTAATGAAATATGTGCTAGTAATTTATAATGATGCAACTGTAAATATCCTGCTCTATATGAATGTCATAGCAGACGACATCTGCATGGTGAAAGCAATGGCGACCATTAGCGGGAATGCTCTATTTCTTTTTTTTTTTGTTTGTTTAAGTTATTGTTCAGTATTACTAAATTTCGGCAGAATTTTAAAGCCACAACTATGGCAGAATTTTATATTAATACTTTTACGTAAATCCTGTACTGTTATTGCCTGCGATTTGTGTAAGTGGGTTTTGTCTCCAAGATGCATGATCAATGTCATTTGAAGCTAATCGCTAGTACTTTACGTCGTACTCGTACACCTAGGTCCAATTCCATGCCGTCGTACAAGAATTGGAATTTTCTGTAGAACAATGTTCCCAGTGTCCGCCACTGGGAACATTGTTCTACAGAAAATTCCAATTCTTGTACGACGGCATCCGGAGTTCCCGGAGAAAAAAAAAAAAAAAAAAAACCTTCGGGGAAGGGGGGGGGTTATTTATTTTTTGTGCGTCTCCTTTTTTTACACATGATGCAGGGACGTACCCAGAAAAAAATTTCGGAGGGGGTCCAAACGGTGAAAAGGCTGAATTTTTCACAAAAAGACTTCATCATTCTTATTTTGTTAACAAAAACTGAAATTTCGGGGGGGGGGTCCGGACCCCCTGGACCACCCCCCTGGGTACGTCCTTGACGTGATGTGAAGTTTACCGATTAGGACCCCTTAGAAAGACCCCCCCAAGGTGGTCACACCCCACGCCCACTCTTGGCCTAGATCGCTCGTGTAGATAATGCAAGGGTCGAACCAGGATTTGCTTTCAGGGTCCCATTTTTGTGAAAACGTCTTATTTTTGCGAATAACAATACTTATTTTTGTGAATTTTTATACCAATTTTAATCAGTCACTTTTTTTCTTAAAATAAATGATAAAACATTAAAATGTAAGGTAAAATCTCGATAAAGAGGCAGTTTTAATCGATTTTTATGAAGGGGCCGTTTTAATCGATTGTAAATTTGTGAAGGAGTCGCAGACCGGACCCAATTTTTGTCCGCATCGACCCCTGTCATGGGCCGTATTCCCCAAATCAAATCAAAATCATTTATTGTCTAAACTTGGTTCGTTAGGAGAAAGTGAGGGGGGGCAGTCCCCCTATGCCTAAAGGTGACCATACGTCCCGTTTTTAGGTGGCTTGTGTCCCCAAGCTTCGGGACACCATAATCAGGGGGGGGGATATCCGGATATATCCCCCCCCGAAAAATTTTCCTGGCTACGCGCCTGACCGTAATGTCCCGTTTTTAGAAAATGTCCCCCGCAGTGTCCCGTTTTTAGAGACAGCAACCCACGGTAACAATTTCAATAAAGGGTGCTAAAAAATCTAAAACCATCCAACAGCAGCGTCTTGGGAAAAAAATAAATAAATAAATAAAATCTTACACGCCTTCCCTCTCGAGACCCAAAGAAAACGCTGTAAGTTACAAGGAATGAAATCACTTTCCCCACTCTTTCATTCTCGTAAACAGGAATAAAGAATTTACTTTGTATTGTTTAATTCTATTGTCTATTCTATACAGTTTACCTTTGAAGAAGAGTGCAACAATTCTTTACCTTTTCTTGATTCCCTGTTGCTAAAAATCTTAACGCTTTCTCTACTGTTTTTCGTAAACCCTTTTCTATTTCTTTACCTCCTTATGGTCTTTGGATGGACGGGGGGATGTATTGTTTATGTGTTTCTTCGTTTAATGTTCTTTTTTTTTATCAACTAATTAAATTTATTTCATTTTTATTTATTTTTTTAACTCATGTTGCTCTTTTGCTTATTCCTTCCCCCCGTTCTCCATTTTATTCTCCCTTTTCGCTCTGGTTTTCTAAGAATTTTTTTCTTCCGAACGACAACGTCCTTTTTCTGTGCTCTTTTGTTTACATTTCTCACTTTCTTACCTTCCTATCTTTTGTGGGATGGTGTTTTTGAAGTTGAAGAAGGGGCAACCCCTATACCTCCCGAAACGCACGTCGTGCACAATTTTTTATAGCATATGTGTGTTTTAACAACGCTCTTTTTTTATTCATTGTATTTGGATGTTAACATTAACACCAGTTTTTTTGCTCGTTTTTTTTATAACAATTAAAAGATACCCAGATGTGTAAATTACAGTCTCCCTACACCAGCGGTTCCCAACCTTTTTAACCTCGTGCCCACCAACAAAGGCTAAATTACGGGGGCGCCCCCCCCTCGCATTTTTCAGCATACATTCAGTTTTTTAATCTTTAACGATGACCATTTAACCCTTTGAGGCGCAACCCTTTCCCAATGCTGAAAAAAGGGCAGCCGTTGCCATCGCTCGTCTTAACTACCAGCAAGATGGCGGACGATCGAAACGTTCGTCGCGTGCCACAGATCTAGAGACCCTTTTTTGACGCAGCTGGCTGTCATCTTGCTGGTAGTTAAGTCGAGCGATGACAACGGCTGCCCTTTTTTCAGCATTGGGCAATCTATCCAGCCGTTCTCGCATTCTTCCATTTTTCAGCAGATGTCGGTGTTGTTAAAAATAATCGCGACCATTTTTTTACGGGAAATGACGTGCTAGAAAGTAAAGGATTCTCGTGGAGCTCTGTCACCCGCAACTATTTTTATAGAAATCCAATCTATTCTTCGTGACTGGCAACAGTTAAAACGTCAGAGTTTGGTGTTTCCAGAGCGGGAACGCTGCGCGTTAAAGGGTTAATCGAATTTTCTACAAAATAATGTTATCAGTAAAGTTTGAATGAACATTTTAAGCGAAAAGAATACATTTTTGAGTAAAAATGAGAATATGATTTTTTAAAAAAAATGCATCACTACTTGCTCTTTGGTTTTTCTCACGCCCCACAGGTTGAGAAACGGTGCCCTACACTATTACCTTAAAAAAATAGATTATCCGTTTTGAGGAAGAAAAAATAAATGGTCTCGTTACCCATGGGCGCAGGCAGCATAGGGCAAGGGGGCAATGGCCCCCTCTGTATTTTTGTATGCAGTGTTTTCTCTTGCTTTTTTGCTCTTTCCAACATGGTAACCATACGTTGAAGGAGTCTTTGCCCCCTCTTGAGTACTTTTTGTCCCCCTCCCCCGGGAAATATTCCGCCGGCGCCCATGACGTTACCTATGCCCCCTCTCTATATCCTAAACTGAATGTTTTATCACCGTTGTCTGTTAATTTGGGTTAAAAGTAACTTTCTTGGAAACAGATAATTACTAATTTATTCAAAAAGGATTATTCAAGCGTTTGTGACCGATATATTTATATTTTTTTTTCTTTTCTGGAGGAGAGAGGGCAATATGCATTCGAGAGTAAAAAATGGTTTGAAAAGAAAGTATAAAAGTGAATGGTTTTCTAAACAAAGTTACGACACATCTGCCCAGGGTCGCGTTTACACTAGCGGGGTGATAACGGGCTAATGCCTCAGGCCCCCGTCTAAGACAGGCGCTGTGGCAAGTATTATTCCGTGGAATGTGGGTGCTCTTATTCGCGTAAATTGGCATGTAACAAAGGGCAAAATGTTTCGTATTGTATAAAATATTTTCATAGAAGTTTTAATCTAGAATTTTTTTTTTTTTTTTGAGGGGAGGGCCAATTCTCCCCTCCCGCTCTTAGTAAGCTACGCCTGTGCGTGCTCTAATTAAGGTTTGGCCGGGTGGCGTAAAGTGTTGAGACACTGAATGTGTAGCTCCATTTCCCCCTCCCCCCCTGACATGATTATCCAGGGATCACGCTAGAAATGAAAAAGGGCAGTGTTTGGGAAAAGGGCATATCATATGACACAAAAAGGGCAACTTTTCTAATTATTGTCTACAAACACATAAGGGTAGCTTTTATAAACATACTTTTATATATATCCGAAAATGTGTTTTCTTAATAGCAATTTTTTAAGCAAATGATTAAACAAATTTTGAAACCAAATTTATGGCCATTATGCTTTATTTCAACAAAAAAAGCATAAAAAAAATAAATTTTGTAATCGTAAAATAACGGAAATCTGGTTTTGCCGACAAATTTTTAATAATTACGCCAATTTTCAAACCCGAAAATGACAGAAAACATTCCATTTTAGATTCAAATTTTATCGTATTCAGCGTCACTGCAACTTTTCTCTCTGTATATATGCTAGTCTGCAACTAGTGGAGGGGAAACGGGACACTTGCCCAGGCATAGTGCTATTACGCCAAAATTGAAATGGAAAGAAGGGAGCGCCAAAACAAAGGTTTGTCCCGGGCGACTTGACCTCTAGCAGGGGTCAGTCCAGGTTTCTTTCCCAGGGTCCTATTGTGAAATTTTACCTAATTTTGTGAATTTTTTCTATTTCTGTGAATCTTTCCTTATTTTGTGAACTTCTTCCAATTTTCTATTCCATTTTTGAGCAAGAAAGCAATCACGAAATAGAATTGAATATTTTTTTTTTAATTAAAAATAAAATGGGTATAGTTAGTTCCCTTAAAAAAAGTTGGCCAAAACTGAATAATTCCTGTTCACCGAACATCCGAGATAGTCATAACCTGGAACAATATTTTTTTTTTTTTTAAATTGATTAAAATAAAAAATATAAAGCTTTAAATCTTTTAAGTGATTAAAAAATAGATTTTATAATAAACGTAGGCCATGGTAGTTTTGATTTTAAATTGCAGGTACTAAATACCTTTATTTACACCCCAAATTCAAACTTTAGTAATTTTTAGATATTACAATGTCTGTCAGTTTCGACTGGAAATACTCTAATACTAAAGATGTGAAAAATGCAATTTTTAAATTTAGTTAAATTTCAACAATTGAAGGGAAATCAAAAATAAGTTGCAGATAATTATAGATAGGAGAAATTAGCCAACATTATATTTTTAAAAATTAATTTCAACTTGCACCATTAAAGAAAAATTACTTGTCAGTGTACACAGAATATCCCCAAAACACTGACCTGGGGTTTTATTCCTTAAATATTTTACAGTAAATCATAAATTTATGTTAAAAAAAGGGGGGGGGTACAGAATTTTACAGTAAGGATTATAATTTTTGGAAGATTAAATCTAAATAAATACAAATGTACATTTTTATATGGTTTCCAAACAGAAAATTCCCAGTCTGTAAGATGTGCCCATACATAAGTTTAAAAAATTTAATTAAGTTATAAATTTTCAGTCTTCTATCATTTTTTGCTCGCTACGGCCCTAGCATTTGCCGCTATGCCGATAGCATTTCTCTGTAGTGTACCCCTATGACCGCTCTTTAAAAAGACATTAAATCCCAATAAAATCACTCCTATGCTTTGTTGTTCACTCCCAAGAATGAAAAAATGCAGTATTACACTATTTCTACCCCCCCCCCTTTTTTTTCCATTCTTGAGCAATGATTGACCTATATTTATCACATTTCACATTCCACAGTGTGAATCCTCGACCGATTAAACAGGGCGCGGCACCCGGCAACCCTTTAACGTCTGGCAGCCCCTTTTCTCCCCCCTATGGTTTGGTATGTCAGTCCGTTTTTCCATTCTTATTTGCCAAAACTTTTTCTCCTTCCTTACCATACAGTTTTCCTTATACAGGAGACAATACAATGAAGTCAAAATCGACGTTTAAACGACCCTTTACAAAACAGGAGGTATAACTGTTCCTTCACAAAATTCCAATCAGCCTTTTTTTAAAAAAAAATACACCCAGATAAAATGCCCTTTTATAAATAATTATATTTTCTGTTTTCTTTCATTTGCGTGATCTGAAAGATGCCCCTGGAATGTTTGTTTTTCAGCAATGTAAAAGGGCCATCTGGCACATTACGCTTTCAGTTGGGGGGAAAGAAGGGAGTTCAAAATGATTTCCCGTAAGGATGTTATGTTTGATAAGTATGCAATTGTGAATTAGTAGCTTCCGTTGTTTTGAAATGGATGTTATGCACTCTTGCAAGTTGTTCTTAATGATTGCTTTTAGTGTAATCGTTGCATGGCCTTTCTACTTCAGATTATTGGTCATCAATTTGGCCCCGATGCCTACCCGAAATTCGATATTTTCAAGTAGTATTTCCTGACTCATAGCTGCCAACCTTGAAAATTGTAAAACCGGGAGGTTTTCGCACGCGATGCGCGGCACACGTACCTGATAGCTAACGTAAATACACACACAATTTAAATATATAGTAAGCACAACTTTATAAAAACTGAAATATGAATACCATATACATCTTTAAAATCAAATCAAATACAGACGTGTGCATGTTAAATTGCCTGTTAACAATTAAGTTATTATTGAGATCTTCAAAAGCAGAACAAAAACAAGTTCTTTGCATGGATTAAAATATTTCAGATGAAATCACCTAATTAAACTGAAAAATTAACACTGAAAATCAATAGAAAAAAATTAGAATTTCCACAAATTAAGTTTCTTTGAGAGATAACATTGTTGCTGTCTTAGCTTTCTTTAAAAATTTGTCATCAAAGTTTTCTTCATAACATTTCCCTTTCCTTCGACACTTGGTGATTAACAATTTCTCCAGAGCTACATTTGATAGAGATGACCTAAATTCTGTTCTGATTTTCCTCACTTGGCTGAACATTCTTTCGCATTCAGCGTTACTGTGAGGAATAGTCAGAATTGATAGGGCAGTATAGGAGAGCCGGGGATATTTTTCCTTGCCACAGCCGTTCTGCATTTTTGATATTAAAGTCCACTGCTTATCAGCATGCTTCTCTTCCAGAATTTCACAAGAGAGATCCTCGACTTGAAAATCCCAAAATTCGGCATGGAGTTGATCGATGGCATTATTCATAGTTTCATTCTCAGTTTTTAACAGCATGATTGGGAACTTTTCAATGAAAAATTTGAAACTTGAAAATGAGGCCTCTGTAATAGTAGCAACTGCAGCTATCCATGCTGCATTAGCTACTGCAGCATGGATAAGTATATCATTATTGAAAGGAAATTTATGAATCGTGTAATCACAAACAGTAGAAAAATACTTTCTCACAGAAGCATAAAAAATATTTCTCTCAGTGTCACATAATTTACTAACAAGTTTCTCAGTTGTATAGCCAACAACTAAATCAGAATCAGTTTTTTGATTAAGAGGATTATTGTACAGTACTTCAGTGGAGGGGTTTTCCTTCACTACCTTGGGCAGAACAAACTTTGAAAGCACTTCTTTCAACAATTCTAAAAGAATAAATCGCAAATTATGAATGAGTGGTTCTTTTGTTTGCAACAAGGTATTCACCTTATCCCATACAGGAACAATACTTAGCAAAAATGAACAAAATGCTTTGTTTAACTCAGAAGACAAAAATGCATGTAATCTTTCCTCTCTATTATTAGGAAATTTAGTCTGTACCGATTTTTTCTCAGATTTATCTGAAGATTTGGGCAACACAGGAGTTAATTTCTTTGACAAAGACATAGGGAGATATTGAACTTTTGAATTACTTCCAGACTTATTCACTGGATGGCTTTTTTTAGACGAAATGTTTTCGGATGAACTTTCCTCTATTTTCCTTTTCTTTGGGATAGAATATGATTCCAGTGAACCAACACCAGATGACTTTATCTTTTTTTCATCTTCAAAAAAACTCAAAAGTGGTTCCCATTGCTCAAACAATCGTACCAAGCATTTTCCTAATGACAACCATCTGGTTTGTACGTGCTTTAGGATTTTTCTCACTTCTTTGTCATGCACTATTTGAAAATTCTTCAAGCTTTCTTTTCTTTTAGCGCTCTTTTCTAGATAATAGAAAATATCAACAAGAATTTCATCAATCTTCACTGGCAATGAATTTCCACCTTTATCGGCAGCTAAATTGATCAGATGGCATAAACAACCCATCACAAATAACTCTGGCTGTACCTCTTTCAGGACAGAGGCTACACCCTGTTTATATCCTATCATGACTGGAGCATTATCACAACCTAGAGCAATGCAGTTCTCAATAGGTATGCATCTTGATTTTAAATTATTTAAAATCATATTGCCAATATTCAGTCCTGTTGAGTCTCCTTCCAGGACCGGAAAGCTAAGAAGGCAAGTTTCTATTGAAGACTCCTCAAAGAAAGTAACCACCATGGGGTACAACTTGTTATCAGAGTCATTACTCCCATCAGTGGAAATGCTGAAGGGCTTGGACTGCAGATGTTTAATTATTATAGTTTCTTCTTCTGTACCCATCTGTTTAACTATAGCTGCCGTTTTAGTCCGTGCACAGCCATATTTTTTTGCCACTTCGTTGTTGGGAAACATTTTCCTTAGTAAAGGGCCCACGTGGTCTGAACTACTCAGAGGTAGATTGTGCTCTATGATAAAGGCCGTCATTAAACATTCAGCACGTATTACACTATTATTTTCTGTTGGAAAGAAACTGCGTTCGATGCTTACATTTCCTTCAGTCGAAATTTTTTGGTCAACATGCTTTTTGGTTTTGCAGTGAGCAATAATATCTCCTCTTCCACTGTGGGAAATTTTAAAGTCCGCTGAACAGATTGAACAAAAGGCATATTCATCACCTTTTGACGATTTTAAAATGAACTTTAATTCTTTAGAGTACGCTTCTTTAAATTTTTGGTAATATTTCTTATTACGCATAGTTCAAGTCGAGCAATATCATAACACGTGGCAAGAACAGTAATTTATTTGCTTATGGCGACACTGCACACCACGCAACTTGACTACACAAACACAGCAAAAGCACAAGACACGATCTTCAATTCACTTCAGACTGCATCGGTAATTGCTTTCCATGGAGCAAGACCGAAATGAACTACGCACGCTTGCGTCCCTTCTTGCTTCGCTAGCCTCGTTGCTTAGCGCTACCAGCGTCCCCAATACTATCCTTCCCTCTACCCCTACCCTGCATCACGTGTGTTGATGGATTTGAGTGAGAAGAGCTAGGTTTCGGCGACACGACGAAAGTCACGTGAATCGTAGTTCCGGTTATACGAACTCCGCACCTCAAGAGAGCTCCGGTGCAGTGCCTTGTTGGGAAGAAAAAATACATGGGAAATAAAAGGCTAAAAACCGGGAGATTTGGGTGATTCACCGGGAGACCGGGAGACATGATGAAAAACCGGGAGGCTCCCGGTAAAACCGGGAGGGTTGGCAGGTATGCTGACTGCTGCACACCCTGTCAATGAATCAATTTTTTCCTATTCTTTTTAGTACACCGACGGGGAGGAGTGCGTGATGGGGGGGGGGTCACCCCACACTTCCGGAATTGCCCTTGTCTTGAACTTTCCGTGCAGCAAGCCTTAAGTTTGGATGAATGTGTTTTGAAAATCTGAAAAAATAAACAATAACCAAGTGGCGTTTATTAATTACTTACAGCATTTATAAAACACGGTAAAGAGCCATTTACAGTAGGAAATAATTTATTGTTATGACTATTCTTCTGGATGACGGATTGTTTCTCAAATGAGATATTTTATGACCGGAAGCTACAGCGAACGGTTTTAACCCTCTCAGGTCGGGATGGAGAAGAGCGGCGACTGAGCAGATGCCCCCCCCCTCCTCCTCCACACATCAATGATAAGATAATAAACAAATCAACTTCCTTGTTGTTGAGGCTTTTTTGGGGTGTAGTCGGGACCACGTGGCCCCGGTCTAGACGAGCGCGAGCAATGGTATCAAGAATCGAAGAAAAGGGGAAACAAGGAGGGGTGGAGAAAAGGAGAGCGGAATTTTATCAAGAAAAACGGCAAGGAGGGCGGCATTTTACTGGGAAAAGGGCACCGGGGCGGGCCGCCCCCTGAAACGCTCTAGAGTGATCCCTGCATGATTATGAAAGAAAGGTGATCATTAAGACTGTAGTTCGAAGAAGAAGAAAAAAACTGTTTTTGGTCTTCGTACACAAACTGAAATAAACTAATATCACCAGGGTCTCTAAAATATTCAAGATGGTTCTTCATAAGCTGCATTACAAACTGTAATAAGCGAAAAAAAAACTTTAGTGAAACTTTAGTGATATCGTATTTACAGTTGTAAAAATTCATTGTGACAATGATATATTTTAATTCGAATTAAAATGATGTTTTCAAGTAGATAATTATAAACAATTTTATTTTTCGTAAATTTCCGTATGATTTTAATAATTTTGCATGAAAGAAATAAAATCTTGCTTTTTTATTTTTTTCTTCTTGTGATTTCACAATGTTGTTTCAATATTATATCAATGTCCATGCTGAAACAATGTAGAGAAAACTGAACAAAATCATGTGGAAACGATATTGAAAGTTCACATTGAAACAACATTGTTGTGTTGTTTGGGACATTAGCCGGTGGTATGCTAAACCTAATTAAGCAACAAGAACGACTGCTTTAAACTCAATTTTAAAATAGGTTTATTTTTTTGCCATCGCGTTTTTTAATTTCATTTTTGCTATCTCTTTAATTTTGATACATAGTCATTTTTAAAACTCAGTATTTCAATTCTTTTTAAAATGTTTTACTTTATAAATTTTTAGTGGCTAAACGCGTTTGCTCTCGCAACTGGGAGACGGAAGGTGCCTGGTTCAAAACCAGGTCGTGTCCGCCGACCCAGCCGTTTGGAGTTATCCGTGGTTTTCTCCGAAGCTTCGCGTAAATAGGGTTTAGGATGCCTGTGAAAGTCTCCCACGGTGGGCGATTCCCCCTCCCCCCCCTCGGCCTAGGTCCCTCGAGCAGATAATTGGCCGTAGCACCACATTTCATTTCAATTATAAAATATGAGATTGTTCGTTAATGCTTTCTCATTTACTCTGCCTCTTAAGTGGTCGACAATATAACTCAAAATAACTCTTGTAAAGAAATAAAAGCAAAACAAAATTTGTTTCACGTACTTTTAAAAAGTAGTAGAAATATTTTTCTTTTTAAATGGGAAAGGAGAGGATTCCACCAGTAGATTATTAAATTACTCACGTGGTATTAAAAAATAACACCTATTAATACAGAAATTTCGATTTCAATAAGATCTTAAGAGAATTAGCTTCTGTTCTCATGTCACTACTATTTACTACTGTCTTGCTGCAAAAAAATAATGTAAGCTATCTTTTTTTTAGGCAAAAAATACGCTACTTTCCTTGAATGACAAATTGCGATTGCTAAAGTAAAGTACTACTAAATATCGAACATTTTGTAAAATGCGCCACTTTTTGAAAAATTTTGCTGTACAGTTCCATGAACAAGAATTTTTTTTTCATTTATTTAGTGGTAATGCAGGTTATGAAGGCTCAGTATGATTTTTTTTATTTAGTCCAAAGTTTATTTTTAATTTGTGTGCAACGACCATGAGTTAGGTTTTGCTTCTTCGAACAACACCTTCAAATATACAGTAACTATGTCTGAGGTACAAGCCAGGGCTAGAAATTGGGAGCAAAAGCCTAGGCGTCAATGGCAACCAGCAATTTTTTTTCAGTCGCCAAACTGCTTCACTTAGGTGCAATTTCAAAAATCTTTCTTTTTTTTTTACGTATTTTATTATAAATCGACCAGAAATCATTTACAAAAGACAATAAACGGGTGATTAAATCTTGTCAAGTCAAAACATTCGATAAATGCAAAAGCATTTTGTTGCAAAAAAACTACAACTAATAATACATAATACTTCATTTTAGTAAGCACACATAAAAATTACGTGAATGACAAAGCATTTGCTAGAGTTAAATAAATAAAGACAAAAAATTCATTGAAAGATCAAGGATACAAAGTACGAAAGATAAAACAACAAAACATCACAATAGTAAATATAAAAGATGACATATAATCAATTCTTGAAATCTGGACGTCTTACACGTCCGAACGTCACATCTTGCCACCATAAATTTATGGCTGGCTGTGCATTAAACTCAATTAGGGAGGGTCCATAAAGTCTAATAAACAACAAATCATTGACTGTTGTAGTTAAAAGGCTTGTTCTTGAAGATCTCTTAATCAAATTCAGATGGCTGAATCCCCTCTCACATTCTTCAGTACTGAGTGGCAGAATCAATAATAAATGAATAATTCTGCTTAAATTGCAAAATTCCGATTCTGAGGATTCCGCTACCAAACGCTGCCAAGCAGCTTTACATGGTAGGTGCAGTTTATTGCTACACCAAACTTTGTACTCTTGGAATTCTTCAAGAACTGCTTCTTTGTCCATTATTAGGTTTCTGGGCAACATTTCAATCAAATCTTTGAATTTTTTATCGATTTCATCATTTTGATTGACTGCGTTTGCTGGATCCAATACTTGTAAATTGTTCAGAACTCCATCACTCTGAATGCTTTTGTAGCGGGAGTCCAAAGCCTCAATTATTTGTTCTAAAAACATTCTTCTATCTTCTTCGAAAACACTTAGCTCGTTAACATTTCTTGATATTTGTAGGCCTTTATACTGTACGTAATCACCTCCACTTTTCAACTCTGCTTCAAACTGTTGTAGGGTTGCACCATTTTCCGAAATCATTTTTTGCATCTTTTGTTTAGTTGTTTCTAGAATATTACAAATTTCAATGATTGAAACAAATGTTCTTTGAAAGAACTCAGAAACGCGTGCCAGTATATTGAGAATGTCCTCCATCAGGCAAAGGAATCTGATAAACCGCTCGGATTTTAAAGATTTCAAGTAACCTTTTAATTTTGACGAGATTTTTTTGTCCGGTTCTGAACTAGCAGCTTGTTCCATATGGATAACAACAGCTGGCAAGTTGTTTACAATTACTTTGACAGCTCGATGACTTGATTGTAGCCAACGAATTCCATGTAAAGGCACATGTGACAGGATTTTTTCACCTAAGATTTCGCCTATATCTTTCAGTTCTTTAGTACGTTTTGGGCTACTATGGTAATATGAATATATAGCCTTAATTATGTCTTCAACTGTATGTACAAACTTTATCCCTTTTTTTGCATCGGATATCGCCAATTCAAGTCTGTGGGCTACACAATGTACAGAAACGAGTTGGCCACATTCATTCTCTAAAAGTTTTGCGACTCCTGCCGCACAGCCCATATTCACACTCGCCCCATCAAAACTAACTGCAATTAATTTTTTATTCCAATCAGGAATGAATTCTTTTATGGCAGAAATTATACTTGACTTAATGCCATTGGCAGTTTCATCATTGCTTTCAGTTAAAGCAACATATCTGCATCTTGGCTCTCCATTGAACAGGTAATTAATGTATATAATTTCTGATGCAGTAGTGGATCTATCTGTTGATCCATCAGCCATCAAAGTGTAATAATTGGTTTTGGACAACTCATCTTTCAATTCCCGACGCATACTATCTGCGATGTACTTTATAAACAGCTTCCCAGATTTATCATTAATGTATGTCTCACCCATTTTGAGACCATTCTTCTTTTGCAGTTCACACAAACTTCGAAAATCTGTAAATGCATAATCCTCCTTAGCTATGAGGTATGCAGTGTTGAAGAGCTTCTCCATTTGCGTCATGACATCTGCATCCATACTTTTAACTGCAGATGCCAAAGGTGTCTGGGATGGGTTTTCTTTTGCTGCTTTTGTTTTGCAGGCATTACTGTGTACCAGTGAGACATCATGTTTTTTAACCTATGCATATAAAAGAACATCTATAAGTATATTTCTCAAACCAATTAACAATAGTTAAGATAAAATTAAGATTCTAACAGTATATGCTACACTTCCTCATAAAACTACATTTATTTCTTTCAGAGCCTGACTAAGACAACATGTGTCTGAGGCAGACATTCAGCAAGAAGCCCCTTTCATACTGATAATAGTATATGCATTTATTCACACATTAAACATATAATTTTTCTATTTCTACAATAGAATATATGGTGACATTTCTTGATTTTGGAGGCCTAAGGTAAGGCCCATTTGTCATTGCCTTAGTCTTTTATAACTTAGGGGTGCCTGTAAACTAGTTTGATGACAGAGACTGCACCATCAAAATTCTTAGAGGGATGGGGGGGGGGACTGAAAAACTAATTTACACACATAAACATACAGGAAATAAGAAACTGTCACAGGCTTGCAATTTGTATGTGTGTATAGGGAGGGGGAGTATGTTTTCAAAATCTAATCAAAATAGATACAAATTATTAAAAAAGTAATTACTATATATATATATATATATTTCTCCTTCTAAGATGCTTTTCAAAAATTCATAAGAAAAATTTTCAAAGTACTGCATTTTATCAAAAAATAATTAAATAAATGGAAAAAAAAAGAAAATGATACATTAAAAAAAAGGTTAATAAAAGGTTCAAGCAAGTGATTATATATATATGTGGGGGGGGGGGAATGAGTAAATAAAAATATAAAGCAAGTCATTTTCTTTTTCTCATTCACATGCCTTTCTCTAACAAGCCGCAATAGATTTGGAAGAAGAGGGGGGGGGGGGGATCACATTAGGCGCTCGCTGTTGTTTACTGATAAGAAATGAAATCCGATATTCTTTTTAGCAGACGATTCGGCGCGGCATCGGGCAGTGGCGGATTATTGAAAGTTTGTCGGGTGGGGGGCAGTTAGTTAGAAGATTGACATATACATCCATTTTATAGAAGTAAAATAGGATCTTTTACATTACTTTCATTTCTTTTTTCTCGGGGGGGGGGGGGGGGCACGGTAGACCCCTCTGCCCCCCTTTAATCCGCCCTTGCGGGAGGGGTGCACTTGCACCCCCCCTGGAATTTGAATAAATAAGGTATTTAACGAACATGAAAAATTTAAGTATGTGTGTACATGTATTTATGTGTACGTGTATCTTGGTGCATCCCCCTAGATAAAAGCTTGCCGGCGCTCTTGACGGTACTGCGACCTGCGAAGGTCCACTCTCTTCCATATTACATACTTTTTTTTTTTTTTAATGTTCAAAATAAAATTTGGCTTTTCTGTATAGGTTTGAAATATTTCTAAAATGGCAATAATAGCAAGTATCATTGGTTGTATGTAGCTTCGCGGCCGCTGTGGAAAGGTGGTTAATAGATAATTTGGCCCAGAAATGAGCAATTTACATTTTTAGCAGTTTGTAGCATCTTTTTCAAAATGGCGCGATTGGTGCCGGTCTATGAGCCCTGCAGCAGTTGGGGGGGAGGGGGGCAGAAGTTGGCTGAACTGATAAGCAAAAGCACCGGAAAAAAATCTGCTAATCTTCAAAATAAACAAAAACCACAGAAAACTCATGCCTGTTTTAATCCATATGCCGTATTTGTGACCTTGAACTTATGCAGCTCGGAGGAGACGAAGAAACAATATTCAGCTAGATAGAAATGAGAAGTGAAAATAATGTATATCTATAAAAAGGGTCAATTGGGTAGATGGAGTGATTTGAGGTTTTCCTGTACAAGCGAGCTGAAAAGATTAAAGCAGTGTATTTTTATTTACCTTCAGCGCACTTAAAAAAAGAAAAATATTTTCAGATCAAATTTCTTATCGATTTTATGTTATTTTAATAACAATATTTTTGATGAGCAGAACATAATTTGGGAAACACTGGAAATAAAACACGAAAAAAAGAGGGGGCGGGTAGTAGAGAAAAACACGTGTTTTATAATGAAAATGAGTACTTACCGTTTCAAGTCGGATTGCGGGGCAGCCGTTGACAAAACTAGTGTCTTCCTCCTTTGCAAATTCTTTGCAAATTTTGCATGTCATAAGATTATTCTCTTCCAATATTTCCAACCAAAGGAACTGTTTCTTCCATTTAAAGAAAGTGCTTGGGTTAACTCTCTTGCGGGATACTGCAGCTGTTCCTTTTTGTTCATCTACTAGCAGTTCGCATTCATTTTCTTCTTTGTTCTGCGATTTCTTTGGGATAGCATCCGTCTTTTTACGCTTATTTTTATTTTAATTTGTAGATGAAGAGGTAAAATATTCAGTAATAGATCGCTTACTCATTTTGTAGCTCGTATAGTTTTACGGCAAAAAAAATCATGCACACGAGGTACGTAAGAAATTTTTTTTAATGTACAAGTCGAGTAGTCAAATATATGCTCGCCAAAACATGTGACTACAGACCACGAACTCCTGATTGGAATATATATAGAGTTGAGCAGTTGGGAGGTAAAGGTACTCCTAGAAGAATCATGTGAGAAAGGGATTAACGCTCTCCCTGAACCTAGTTCATAGGATT
Source organism: Cheiracanthium punctorium (assembly GCA_038373885.1). Taxonomy (NCBI): domain Eukaryota; kingdom Metazoa; phylum Arthropoda; class Arachnida; order Araneae; family Cheiracanthiidae; genus Cheiracanthium; species Cheiracanthium punctorium. Next base: position 101,541 of record JAWZYV010013899.1, read on the forward strand.
AGATTGGGGGCAACACTTGATTTCCTTTATTCCATGGTTTCAAGTGCTGACCTAACACTCCCTCCTCAGTAAGAAGGAATATTGGTTGACCACTCCTGGTACAGAGTGGAATAGATCGTTTAACTTGATGGATTCAATGCGCACCCGACCGACATGCCCATGCCGAGCACGTGCCCGGAGAGAGCAGAATTTTTTTTTTTCTCCACTCTGGGATGCTTCAGACCGACCGGATCGGCACTTTCGCTTCGCGGCTCCGAGTCCGTTGATAGTTGCGCAATACCCGGGAAAAAGTTAGTCGTCAAAAATGACGACTAGGTCTAAAATCTTAGTCGTCAAAATGAAATTTACAGTTGCAAATTACGACTAACGACCGCTAATTTCGAGCCCTGGTACAAGCCCGTAACCAGAAAATATTTCCGAGAGGAGGGACGACCTTCGTGATTTTTCGTGCTAAGGAACATTCTATGGCGAAATCCTATTTCAAATGTCTAGTTTTCCGATCTGGCCCTTAGGTAAAAACATTTGGGTTTGAAACCATGTCAACCCAGCAAACACGCAAGGGTTCTCTGAACGTCTATTAACATTCAGAAAGAGTCTTCTGAACGTTTATAGACGTTCAGAGAACCTGTGTGTGTTTGCTGGGAAGATCCCTTCATGAAAACTATGTGATGTGAGGCCGTGGGCAGTCGCCCACGTCTATCCCCGCCACTGCTCCCCGAAATGTACTGGTGCAATGAACAATAATAAATTTTATAAAATGTATGATAAAAGTGAAGCAAATCGTACCTTTATTGTACTCTTATCTTAAATACTCCTTATCTTAATGAAAATACACAGTGCATACCAATTATATAAATTATGTTCATTCAGACACGGAATTTTAACACGGTCGAGCCTCACCATGGCACAGTGGTTAGGTCACTGAAAATGGTAGGCGGGCGAAATGTGATGGTCCCGGGTTCGGGTCCCATCGCGCGGCTGTCGATTGGTCTGGAGTTTGGGTAGGTTTTCTCCAGATGTAACGTGAATATGCGTTAGAACCCCTTAGAAAGTCCTCTTACCAAGGCACCCCTACATCCTTGGCACGTCACCCTAGCGTAGTGTTGCTACAATCACACAAATATCAAACTTTAACCCGGTCGCACCTGTCGACCTAGCCATTCGTAGTGGATAGTTTTCCCGTGATTTTCTGCGACACCTCGCGTAAATATGGGCTAGAATCCCTTAGAAAGTCCCTCACGAAGGGCATTTCCCCTACTGGTAGTGCAGTCAATCTGCCTTAATCCACAAACAAACAAACACTGAATTAAAAAAAAAAAATCTTTCATGGTAATCTCTCTTGTTGATTGTCTTGGGTTATTAATTACAGCATTACGGATTGAATTAAGTTCATGAAATATAAATTTTCACGTTTTCTGACAAAGCTTTTCAATATAGTCAATTACCTGTTAACCCTTTAACGCGCAGTGTTCCGCTCTGGGAACACCGAACTCTGACGTTTTGACTGTTGCCAGTCACGAAGAATAGATTTGATTTCTATAAAAAATAGTTGCGGGTAACATAGCTCCACAAGAATCCTTTACTGTTTAGCACGTCATTTCCCGTAAAAAAATGGTCATGATTATTTTTAACAGCACTGGCATCTGCCGAAAAATGAAAGAATGCGAGAACAGCTGGGTAGATTGCCCCATGCTGACAAAAGGGCAGCCGTTGCCATCGCTCGACTTAACTACCAGCAAGATGGCAGACGATCGAAACGTTTATGGCGTGCCACAGATCTAGAGACCCTTTTTTGACGCAGCTGGCTGTGCGGCACAGCCAACTGTCGTGGCTGTCGTCCTGCTGTCGTGGCACGAGGTCCCACGTGTTATATTCGCGAGACATTTATCCCAGCCTTTCCTCCACCGTGGGTGAGCTAATCTCAAGGTTTTGTGCAATAATAAAATAAAACACAACTTTTACGAATTTTCATGATTCAAAATGAGCAAATTTGAGTTAGCACTAGACAAATAAATTTCTCCAAGTAAATTGGTGTGCGGAAAAAATGCCCGTCAAAATGAAGGTTTTTTTCGGGGGAGGAGGGGGGGGGGGCTAGATAGATAGTGAGACTGACGATGTTTAAAGTTATTTATACGTACAACTCGGGTTTTTCTAATCAATGTTAATGTTCATGGAATTTCTAACACTTCCCACCTTTCCCATATGCAAACATATAACTAGACAAGTTTACACACATAAAATAATAATTGTTTCTGTAAAATTTTTAGAACCTTCGAAATCAATATGTATTTTAAACTGTGCATTTAAACACTAATTTTTCCCCTGTAAAAATACATGCTTGTAAAATTATTCCATTATCTGGACGGTCTTTACTAATAATAGGTTACATATTTTTAACTTCTGTTAATTTATTTGATGGATTAATTCATAAGAAATCGAACTGAGGATAGATAGATCTAGCACAACGGAATACGATTGCAAACAGTTTGCAGCAAATGTGAGGAAAAATTAGTTTGGCGTTAATGACCGCCGGGATAATATATAAATACCTTTTTAGATTTATCGCCAAATAATAAAAATATCGCCAAGTTCGGCTCATTTTTCAAGAGCATTTTTTTCGCACGGCAATTTAGCGCAAAAGTCGCCAACTTTGGCGGCTTTTGGTGCAACTTTTGAGGGAGGCACACGATCGTCGTTGGATTAATAGCTAATCATACTGTAGGATAGTATTACATGCTTGAAATAGATGCCTGTCTCTAAACTGCCATTGACCGTATTGTATTGAAATTATTTTGAGTGCTCCCGCAGGAAAACTTTTAACTATGCAGAAGCCTTTTGTGGAGGCAATTTCAACGGGCGCTAGGAAAAACATTTTTACGAAAAGATGTCTTTCATTCAATATATTTAATTTTCATCCACCTAAATAAATAAGTTCATATTCAATTTTTATTACAGACCCAAATCGAATTTCATGCTCATCTGGAATCGCGCGGAATCTTCGCAGTCGAAAGCTTTCGTTTTGTGTGCACAGAGGTGCAGAGAGCCAAGTCGGGGCCCCGGGGATAAAATCTTTGGCGTCCCTTTACTATCCAGAAATCCTTTTGATGTCATAGTAGATCAATAATTTATTCCTTATAAAAATTATTAATCCTTTAAAGAAACTTTAAATTAATAGTGATTGGAAAATAATGAATAGAATTAAAATTATTAATTTAATAGAGTATTATACTTTAATAAACATCCATGCTCTAAAAAATACCAACATTTTGCTTTGAAGGTTTCGTCAGCTCCATAAAGAAACTGTAATTGGAACGTTAACATTTTTACATGGCATGTATCCTCAGTATTGAAAAAATTAATATTTTTATTCATACTTCCATGCAAGCAGGCAGCCAAAAAAAATTCAGTAGGCCAAAAAAGTGGAAATTTCAAAATTTCTCATAGAAAGTCTGGATCTTTAACATTTTGTTAAGGAAAATTTAAAATTTCGGAGGTTGGGTGGGCCCATTGTCTCTGCTCTATGCTATACACTTTCTTCCACTATTTAACAATGTGTCTCGGAAAAAAAAAATGATTTCTTGTTAAATAAATCTTTTTTTACTTTTAGTCATGGCAAACCTTTGAATAACACCTTCAATGTCTACTTCGGGTCAACAGTTTTTTGAAGGATGATCTAATATTATGTAGATGACTCAATCAGAGTCACTCCTCGTTTTTGTCAAGTTGGTGGTTTATGCTCTAGCTGGCTTTTTGTAATTTCAATCAAAAATTAATTTGAAACATCCGGGGACATAATTTGAATTTGGACTTTTTGTTTACAAAATTGACAACACACTATTTCATATAAACAACAAAAGCGGGGCCCCTTCACGAGCTGAGGCCCAGGGGATTTTTCCCCTGCTCCCCCTCCCTCTCTGCGCCACTGATTGTATATATATAAATTCCTATTGTAAATATCTATAACAGTAAGGAAATATCATATTCATAAATAACAAATGATGATAACGTTTTAAGATAAACATATCTATTACTAGAATAGGATCCAGTACACAAGGTTAGCAGAGATAGGAATCTTTAGTACTATATTTTACCTCCTGTTAATGTGGTATATCCTGGATGAGTTGTTTGACCACTCGGACTTCCAGTAGGACCTAGAGCTAAATCAGACACATACAGCATGAATAAAAAAGAAATTAAAAGTTTTTTAAATATTATATTTAACTTATATATAGGAAGAATGCAAGAAAAACATGATACGTTTTATTTGAAACTACAAGAGCAGATGAAAGCCATCTGACAAGATGGAAAAATTAAATATCTCTTGGTAGTGGAGGCGTTTGAAATAACTGTAGTGACAGTGGATAAAAACAACAGAAAAAACAAAAAGGCGTATAAATTTTACCTATTAAATCCAAATACATCTCGAAATAATTGTATACAGAGGTGCAGAGAGCCAAGTCGGGGCCCGGGGATAAAATCTTTGGCGTCCCTTTACTATCCAGAAATCCTTTTGATGTCATAGTAGATCAATAATTTATTCCTTATAAAAATTATTAATCCTTTAAAGAAACTTTAAATTAATAGTGATTGGAAAATAATGAATAGAATTAAAATTATTAATTTAATAGAGTATTATACTTTAATAAACATCCATGCTCTAAAAAATACCAACATTTTGCTTTGAAGGTTTCGTCAGCTCCATAAAGAAACTGTAATTGGAACGTTAACATTTTTACATGGCATGTATCCTCAGTATTGAAAAAATTAATATTTTTATTCATACTTCCATGCAAGCAGGCAGCCAAAAAAAATTCAGTAGGCCAAAAAAGTGGAAATTTCAAAATTTCTCATAGAAAGTCTGGATCTTTAACATTTTGTTAAGGAAAATTTAAAATTTCGGAGGTTGGGTGGGCCCATTGTCTCTGCTCTATGCTATACCCTTTCTTCCACTATTTAACAATGTGTCTCGGAAAAAAAAAAATGATTTCTTGTTAAATAAATCTTTTTTTACTTTTAGTCATGGCAAACCTTTGAATAACACCTTCAATGTCTACTTCGGGTCAACAGTTTTTTGAAGGATGATCTAATATTATGTAGATGACTCAATCAGAGTCACTCCACGTTTTTGTCAAGTTGGTGGTTTATGCTCTAGCTGGCTTTTTGTAATTTCAATCAAAAATTAATTTGAAACATCCGGGGACATAATTTGAATTTGGACTTTTTGTTTACAAAATTGACAACACACTATTTCATATAAACAACAAAAGCGGGGCCCCTTCACGAGCTGAGGCCCAGGGGATTTTTCCCCTGCTCCCCCTCCCTCTCTGCGCCACTGTGTGTGCACAAACATTCCAGTATCCAGCAGACTATTTATTTTTGGGGGGAAAAGATAATAACAAACTGTGTAATCTGGAAAAAATATTTAAAACGTATTGGAATCTCCCCAATCGTATGACGTATTTTCACTTGAATTAGGTAATTTTGTAACGCAAATGATTCACCGTTTTTGACTCTCTGAAACGAAATGGTTTAGAAAATAGCGAAAAACCACTTAAAAATGAGGGAACTGGTGGATTTTCCGTTTTTTAAAATCGAAAGATCTTTTTCTATATTTTTTTACATAGTTGTGAAAAATTTCAAGCGGATCGTACAAACGGTGTAGAAGTTATTAGGCTTTTTGTGCTTGACTTTGTAATCTTTTTGCAGTAATGGCGAAAAAAGTTTTATCTTGAAGTCAGGGTTCAGCGCAACTATATAGTAGGATGATACACTTTAAAGAATAACTTCCCATAGAACGCAATGTATTGGGAATATTTTGAGTGCTCCTGTAGAAGGGAGTGCTACTGTAGATAGGGATAACATATATAAATTTCCTAGAAATCAATGCATATTTACGGGAGTCAGATCAAGGACAGACGAACCGAAAACTTAAACACTTTTCTACCTTTTCGGAAAATGTTAAAAAACCTAGATCTTGAGGGGTAGAGTACGAAAACTTTCAGGTACAGGCGCGGGGCCCGTAGCATTTGCTAATTCTGCTATATTGTTAATCCGGCACTGGTATGGGGCACAATTCATTAAAGTTATTTTTAGAGGTATGAGGCTATTTCAAACGACTCGGAAGTGATATATGCTAGTAAGGGTTACAAAACGAATTTCTCCATCGAAAAAAGTGTATCATTTATAGTTCTGCTACAGGAACGCTCAAAAGATTTCCAATATATTACGGTCAATGGCCAATTTAGGGACATTCATCCCTAAAATGGCACCCTTTCAAGCACAATATCGTCCTATCATGTAGTTAGGTAATGGTCCGACCACGGTCACGTGCCTTTCTCAAGAATTACGCAAAAAGTCGCCAAGCTTGGCGACTTTTGGTGTTCGTGTGTTTGTATTTAACTCTCAAATATAAAAAACTATTAGTCGTAAAATGTTGAAATTTCATATATAATTCCGGTCAACAGGAGAGTTTATTTACAGGACCACCCAAAAGAATTGCAATACATTAATGTCTATGGACATCTTCAATATATTACATCTGTAGTCAGTCATTGTTTAGTCCGTGCTCAAAATCTCGCTATTTGTCGTCGACCGTGGCGAGTTTTGTCGAAATATCGCCAAATTTGGCAATAATCAGTCATTTGGTCCATGCCCAAAACATCGCCACTTGCCATCGTCCTTGGCGATTTTGGGCTAAATATCGCCAAATTTGACGATATTCCGTCATTGTTTAGTCCATGCCCAAAATCTCGCCATTTCTCGTCGACCTTGACCTAAATATCGCCAAATTTGGCGACAGTCAGTCATTTGGTCCATGCCCAAAATATCGCCATTTGTCAATGTTCTTGGCGAGTTTCGGCGAAATATCGCGAAATTTGGCGATAGTCAGTCATTGTTAGGCCCATGCCTAAAATCTCGCCATTTGCCATCAACCTTTTCGAGTTTTGCCGAAATATCGCCAAATTTGGCGCCAAAAATTATTTCGTATTTTGCTTACGTATTTAACTCTAAAACTTTTACACATAGAATTTTGAAATTTTCTATTTAGAACTATTGTAACATCTAACTGTGCATCTCTTTTTTGATTGCAATCGACTGGATGATTTATTTACAGGGTCAGCCAAATGACTTTAAATACATTGAAGTGTATGGATACTTTCAATTCATTGAAAGTCGTGGTCAATTACTACTTTGGCTATCCCCAAAATCTCACAAACTATCTCAAGCTTGTCGGCTTTTGGTGAAATATCACCAAATTGTCAGAAGGAAATCTTTCAAATTGAGCCCAGCTTGGCAAAATCGGAAATGTTTGGCTAGAAATTGCTAAACCTTACTATTACTGCAGTATTTTATCTCTGCCAGTAATAAGTTTAAATAAAGTAGGCTGAAAATATTTTTGATTTAATAGGCATACAAGGAAGTCGTGTTGTCCACATCAGATTTTTAAAAAAAATGGCCTCATTAGAGCAATAAAAAAAAGCCTTGCAATTTTTTTTAACTAAAAAAGTGCAACAGAACTTCTGCTGCACTGTTGCAGATAAAAACACTTTTTATATTATAAATTTTTACTAAGTGTAGAACCGTATGGATATTGTTTTTCGTATCTCTTGATCATAGAGACCCAGAAGCAGAACTATTTCTGTCAATCTGCGATGGCTTTTTACGCACTGAAAATAATCTGCAGACTAATTTCACAATAACAGAAAAAAGGTTGTAGAATTCAGTAAGCGTATTTTACCACAATCTTGCATTTATCCAATATTAGTTAATCAGTTAGATATGATCAAAGTAATAGGAATTTACATATGTAATGTATTTTCTTGAGAATAAAACATAACAACCTCTTTCAGTTTTCTTGGTTAACAGGCTTAGATAAAGAGAAAAACTTTATATAGATAGATATTCTTAAGAAAAACATTTCTGGTAGGTTTTGTCAAATTTTACAGAAATAATCTATTGAGCAAGACAGTGCTATAAAAAAAAAAAACTACTTTTCTAGATAGAATAGAATGTAAAAGCAAAACTTTTTGTGGCATTAGTAGTAGTTTAAATTGCATAAAAAGCAAGAAATGAATCAGCAGTTTAATTATCAGGCCAAAAAGCATAGCACTTTTAATTACACGAAGCAAGGTAAACAGTTAGCATTATTTATTATTCTTGATATCACAAGAGGAGAGATATTTTTGTCCATAATTTTGTTCGTACTGAGCAAAATGTTTATAATACGAGACTCCAACCATGAAAATTAATGCAGCTTTCAAAAATTTTTGGACAAAAAAAAAAAAAAAAAAAAAGACTGACTTTTACAGAGGAATGGAATGCTTTCTAACAGAAAATGTTTATTTTGAGAATTAGGAGAGGAATTTTTTTCATGACCACAAAAAATAATCCACACACAGTACTCTTATGAAAATAATCTGCAGACTTTTTAAAAAAATCTGCGACGTACGTCTCGCATCTCGCATTTTCTGCTACGGGGCATAGAGATACAAAAAACAATATCCATATGACCGTTTTTAGAAAGGCCACAAACAATAATGAAATGGTAAACTTTAACTCAAAAGCCCCTTACAAATTTAAAATTGCCGCCATCCGTTCTTATGTCAATCGCGCCATTACAATATGCTTCGACAAAACCTCCTCAATAATGAATTCCAATCAGGGGTGTAGTGGGGCAGGAACAACGTTCCGGTACTTTTTTGTGAGCCGGAACGGAATTCCGGAACCCAAATAAAATAAGATAATTATTTTGTTATTGTGGATCTTAAAAAGAAAGAGAAATTCTTTTATAGCCTGCTCCCACTAACAATATTCCTGTTCCAATTCTATGAATACCTTTATACAGTAAAAGCTCGATTATCCGGCATCCAAGTAACCGGAAAGCTCAAGTAACCGGAAAATTTTCAGCTTCCCTCTATTTCTTTTTTGTGTCTTCTCAAAAGATTGATTAGTACGGTGGCCCCTCCTCTCCAGCTGTCCAAACAGTACGGTGGCAACAGGTGCAAATTTCCAATTACCAGAGAATACTAATATTTCTATAAATTACAATGGTGTGTTTAAAAATACGAAAGAAAAACAGCCTAAATGATTACAAAATACAAAAACACAGCATTTCACTGTTGCGTCTGCAAGCACAGAAGGGACAACAAGGAGATAAAACAGTGATCATACTGTTCATTACTATAGCAATATGTTTACATTATTTTCAAAAAGTTCTTTTATATATTTTTTAATGATTAACTCAGAACTATGATATGTTTCATCTTTCGCGCTAAAATAAACACATAGCAGAAATGCTGATTGCAGATTATTTAAATGTAGTGATTCGTGACCTACTTTCCGGCTTAAGCATTCCAATGATTTGACTATGTTATCTCTGAACAGAAACTGAAGAGGAATGAGGGGGGGGGGGCAAGAAATAACACTCTATTTATTATTATTATTTTATCACTCTCTTAGTGTAAAGCTTTTAAGCATTGAAAATCGGCAGGTGTTATTACTTTAATTTATTATTAATCTTCCAAAGGATGCAAAGACATATTATAATAAAAGTCTTGTAACGTCTTTAAACTCTGCAATATAACATGCATTAGCATAAATTCAATTAAAATCTTGTTACAAAACTGCATAAATAAAAATTGAGCAGTATGCACACGCATAATGCCCCTCTCCCCTCCCCTTCTGGTTTTGCCGGCGAATGTTTCTATCTTTTTTTTTACAAGCTCAACTATCCGGAATTTTCACTTATCCGGCATTCGACGCTTCCCGTGCTTTCCGGATAGACGAGCTTTTACTGCAGTTGAAATAATCCCAATGAACTGATAACTGAGTTTAGTCGATTAGAAATTCAATCCCCTGCCCTTTCTGCAGGGCCGCTTTTTCGCATAGGAACGCTAGGCACATGCCTAGGGCTCAAAAAATTGTAGGGCATAAAAAGAGAAAAAATTGAAATTATAGCTAATTACTGTCCTATCCTTTCGCCTGCCTGTTGCCAGTCTGGGACACAGTGGATCCATCGATGGTATATAATGGATGTGTTATGGGATTACAGCCAATTATCCACACGAGGGATCTAGGCCTATAGGTAGGGTGGCCTCTGTGAGGGTCTTTCTAAGAGGTCCTCTAAGGGGTGAGGGTCCTTTCTAAGGGAGAAATTTTCCCTCTCTCGGGAGAGATTTTTCTCAGAAAGGGAGAGATCGGCTGCCCAAATTCAAAACACAGTAAGTGACAAATTCAAAATTTTCCAGAAAATCAATAAAACGTATTTTCTTTTAGCCGCACGAAATGGTATTTTAGCACAACAAATTAACCGTTGATTATTGTCGCAGAGTAGGATGACAATATGTAGGAAATTAAATAGGTTTTTAAAATTGTTGAAAATGTTACTTTGTTTTAAAATTTTCAAATTGAAAAAAAAAGGCACTTACTGGATTTATCAATTTTGATACCTATACGAAAAAATTAAATTATTGAAAAGTACCAAGTAAATCATGTTCTTATAACTCTCTTTGAACAAAAAATGCTAAAAAAATCCATTTTGAAAAATTTGTCCCTTAGTGTGTTTTAAATTTGGGCAGCCGAGATTTCCTTTAGAAAGAGAGATTCTTGATTCTCCCTTAGATCTTCCCTTAGATTCTCACTTAGAATGGGAGAGATTTTTCTAAGGGGTCCGTGTCATTTCTAAGGGAGAGATTTTCCCTTAAGAGTTAGGGAAAAATCTGTCCCAAACCAAAACTGGCAGGAAGGAGTGCGTAACAATTTGAAGTGCCTAGGGTGCCGGGGAGGTTAAAAACGGCTCTGCCTTTTCTGGTCTCTCTGACTCTGAAGAAAATAAACATAACCACATGATAGATGTAAATAAGAAAATACATAGATTCTCACCACTAGATTCTCAGAATCAATGTCGATAACAAAAGCAGACTAGCCAACTTTTACGCTTTACGCGTAAAATTTACGCATTTCGACTGCTGTTTACGCTTTTACGCATACAGCACTTTTTTTTACGCATTTTCAGATACTTTCTTCCTAACTTGTGTTTATTTCTTTAAAACTGAAATTGATATTAAAAAGAAATGTATTAGGTTTTAAATTGAAATGATGTTCTATGTTTGGGTCTTTTTGCCTTTTCAATATGGATCTAAGTGCACATCATCGGCACCATGATCGACATCGCACATCCATGTTGATACCATGAAACTCTAAGGAGAGTCATCGGGAATGGGCGATCAGGTGGGAAAATGGACCAGGATCCATTTTCACTGGCAGGGGGTGCAGCGCACCACTTGAATAGGGATTTTGCGTTGTTTTGATTGTGAATGAGCTATATTTTTTTTATAAAATAAATTATTTTGATAGAATATGGGTCGAGCGAGTCACTGCTTTGAACCTGGATGTGACAGTGGATATCCAGAAGCCAGGAAAAAAAATGTATCGCTCGGGAAGAAAAATCCAACGTTATTTAAAGCTCCAAACAGCATCACCATAATATTTCTTTAATATGGCCCCTTATAAATGTATAACATAAAAAGTAACACTGATAAATTTTGCTTTTTGTTGCATCAGAATCGGCCAATCAATTAGAACCAGAGATACGGAGGTTTCGCTTTCCCATATGTTTTTCTATGGGGCTTCTAGAAATCTCGAGAAATATTAGTCCTAGGGCTTCGATCTCTTCACATTTGAGGACTTATTTTTGGCGCCAAATTTGGCGATGCTTGGCTTTTTATTTACATCTTTCTTGATTGAGCACAATGTTCCTATTTCAGCAGCTGACCATGCTGAATGTGAGAGGGTTTTCAGCATTATTCGGAAAAACAGCATTGAATTCAGGTGCAACTTGTTTAATAAGATTTTGGAAAGCCCACAGCGAAAAATCTTGCTTCCAGAAAACTTTTACTTCAGATTTTCTGAATAAAGGCAAAAAAGCTACTGCTGCTTCTTTGAAATCAGCACAGTCAAAATGAGAGTTTTTTCAAGTCAGTTAATTATAATTAATAAATTGTTACCAGAAATCTGGAAGATGGTGTATTAATTGATTTGTCTTTTATTCAACAACTTCATTTTCTTTTGTTCTTAGCTTTATTTAATACTTAAACTTAAAGCAAATAATTGTGATATAAAATGCATTAAAAATAATACTCGTGCATTCTATAGTGAAAGGTAAAAAATAATGGTAATGCTTTGTATAGCAAAAGTGTCGAAATTTCTGTTCGCGCGCTGTTTTACACATTTTGATTTTCCCAGGTTGGCAAGTCTGCAAAAGGAACACAGATGTTAAACGGGGTGGTAGCATTGCAGGCAATGAAATTTGTGACTATCCACCTGACCAGCCAGTAGCGGAATAAGAGTAAGGACTAAGAAGCTTCAGCCTCCCCAAGCGATTGTTAAAGGGCAACATTCTGCTTTATTAGACACCTTGGATAGGTAAAATGAACTTTTTTAAATAAATTATCCTCTCCCAAAAAATTTTACATTGCTTTACACTAAAATTTTACTTAACTGTTCACTTTGTTTGGGTCAATTAGGATATTTTCAAAATTATCCATAGTCTCTTATATATTGGTTACTGACATAAAAAGTGGGTTTTTATGATGAGTTGTTATAAACTTTTGTCCCCCCCCCCACACACACACACGTGGAGTCACGCGTTCTGGGAGGAAAAAGTTTAGCACTACAACACTGATTACAATTTATCAAAACTCAATGTAAAAATGCAGGCTATCCAAAATCCCTAGCCAAAAACCTTTGTTAAAAATAGAATAAAAAAACTTGAACAAATTAACAACCATCAAAAAGAAAAACCGAAATTTACTAAAGCCATACCCTACTGCAGGGGAGCAGCATTAAAAATAACAAATGAAGCCGCCAAGAAAAATATCAAAATCCCAATAAAACCTAATCAAACTATTTTCAAACAAATTCGCAGCGATAAAGACCCCATTGATTCTAATGAAACCGCCGGAATATATAAAATAAACTTTACATTTATTAATTCAAATAAATCAGGATGCTACATAGGTATGACTAAAAGAAAAATTTACATCGCACAGAAAGAACAGAAGACAGAAAAAAGGAACACTTCAAAGATATTAAATTCAATAAACCCAGCACTGCACTTTCTAAAATAGCCCAAGAACACCCCATAGAAATTAACTTTAATGAAAGCCAAAAACTCGCCAATTACAAAAATAACAATTATGCTCTTAATATGGAAGCCCTGCAAATCATAACTTCAGATGGAGCTGTAAACGATATGACACATGCACAAATCGATCCGGGATGGAGCAAAGCTTTGAGGGAGAGAGCAGAGCAGTCTGGAGACAGCAGAGGCTGAAGAAGATGGTGGCCGCCACTGAAAGCTGCTACCGTCAGATTTTAATGTGTATTTTAGCCTTTTAATATTTTAATGCAAGTCTCTCCGTTTATTTTTAATTAAAGCCTATGACTTTTTAAAAGTACATTAAACCCAAATTTTGTTCTCCTTTTATTTCTTTACAAAAATATTTTAAGTTATATTGTCGACCACTTAAAAGGTGCAGTAAATGATAACAGATTGACAATCTCATATTTTATAATTTTAAAAGTTATTAATGTGAAACATTTTAAAAAGAATTGAAATACTGAGTTTTAAAAATGACTGTGTACCCAAATTCAAGAGAGAACAAAAATGAAATTAAATAATGCCAAGGAAATAAATTTACCCATTTTAAAATTGTGTTTAAAGCAGTCGTTCTTGTTGCTTAATTAGGGTTTAGCAGATCGCCAGATCAATCTCCTGTGTCCCGAGCTGGAAGGACCCGTGAGTGAGAAGGAAAATATGTATCTATTTTATATTTGAAATTTTCATTTAAAAAATAAAGACTTCACTAATGATTTTTAAATTTTCATTTCTGAAGCTGAAAAATATGGCTTTATATTCAGGGTGATTCAGAACTCTTGTAAAAATGCTTAAGTGGCAGTAGACAGAAGGAAGATAGTTCTGAATCACGTAGCAATGCGGGTCAGAAACGTCGTCTTCACATATCTGTTAATTTTAACTTCAGAATAATAGTGAACTTTCTGATCATGGTTCGCCGAAAACTAGCAGATCATCCACAGGAAGCAGTTGACTAAAATTGATTATTAACAGGATTGATTATTAAAATTAAAGTAAGGATTACAAATTACATATTGACATGGTTCGAAATTAGAGGTCATTAGTCATATTTTGCGACTGTAAATTTTGTTTTGACGACAAAGATTTCAGAGCCACTTGTCATTTTTTACGTCTAACTTATTTCCCGATGTTGCACCCATTACCCACAGGGCTGAGTAGAGTTCCAGGCAGCTTTTTCTCATGCCTTGCCATTTTTATTCTTATTTGTCAACAATATTTTTTTTTCTTTTACAAGGATAAATGCAGACAATTTTTAGCCTGTTTTGTGACGCACCACAAAAATAAGGGTGATTAAAACGGGCCCCTTCATAAAAGTACAATCGATTTCAAGAGCCTCTTCGTAAAAATATGATCAGTTTTAAAACAGCCCTTTCATAGAACAACACGAAAGAAATCGACCTTTTCAAATAAAAGTAATTGATTAAATGCCTTTTTATGAATATTTGATCTTTTTTGAATATATTAAAACCTGTTTATAGTTTATACAGATAAACAAAACAAAATTTTTCAAAACTGCACTCATGAGTAAGATGACCGTACGTCCCATTTTGAACTGGACAGTCCTATTTTTAGGTGGCTTGCCCGTTGTCCCCAGGCATAGCTTTGGGACATAATGTCCCGTTTTGGGACTATAATGTCCCGTTTCTGGAAAATGTCCCCTGCAGTGTCCGTTTTTAGGAAGAGAGCAACCCATGGTAGCGATTTCAATAAAGGCCGCTAAAAATCTAAAATCATCCAATGACAGTGTCTGTAAAAAAATAAACCTGACCTCCCTCCCTCCCCTATCGAGACGCAAAGAAAATGCTGGGGGGATGTATTGTTTTTGTGTTTGTTCTTTCAATGTTCTCTTTTTGTAAACTATTTCAATTATTTAATTTCTTTTTTTAAAGTCATGTTCCTCTTTTGCTTATTCCTCCCCTCCCCCGATCTCCACTTTATTTTCCCTTTTCACTCTGGTTTTCTAAGAATTTCTTTCCTTCTGAATGACAACTTCCTTTTTTTCTGTGTGTCCTTTTGTTTACATTTCTCACTTTCTTACCTTCCTGCCTTGTTTTGATTGGTGTTTTTGAAGTTGAAGAATGGCCTACCTCTTGTACCACCTGAAACGTCATGCACTATTTTTTATAGTATATGTGTGTTTTAGCAAAGTTTTTTTTCATTTTATTTTGATATTAACTTTAACACAAGCTTTTTTGCACGTTTTTCTTAACAACTAAAATATACCCAGACCTGTAAATTCAGTCTCCCTACACTATTACCTTAAAAACAGTAGATGTCCCGTTTTGAGGAAGAAAATAAAATACATTATTTCTAAAAAAGTAGATGTCCCGTTTTGAAGGAAAAAATAAATGATCACGTTACCTATGAGGAACAGTTTGGCAACTGGAAAAAAATAGTTAGTTGCCATTAACGCCTACATTTTTCTTCCTAATTTCTAACCCTGCATATTGATTATTAAACTGATTATTAATGTTACTATTAACAGGTGAATGAAAAAGACATTTCCGACTGCATATTTCTGCGTGTTGTATTTAAAAAACAACAAATATTTTTTTTAAGGAATAGATTGATAGATTGCCATTTTTAAAAATTAAATAATGAATTATCAACACAACTTTTATAGTGCTTCGTTTTAATTAATACTTGCTATGTGCCCGTTCTTCGCACGGTAGGAAATTATTCATTTTTCTAAAACAGAATACCTTATTGTAACTGATTTTAAAAAGTGCCATCTTGGCATTAGGTACGATCTGGCAAAATGGTATCTCTCCAAGCAGGGTGAATCTAAACTGCGAGTTCCCAAATGTTAGAACCCAGAATCTTGAAAATGAAAAATAATTAAAATGCAGATTATTTTAAAGCCGGTTAGAATCAGCTCAGGTATTTGCTACCAGTAAAAATATTTGGCGGCGTTAAATGTGCCATTATAGCAGTTATAGTACAGATTGAATATTTGCCAGCGCAACAAGATGATATATTTCGTGGTGCTAAATACGCCAATCTGCAAAGGATTATGCATATGAATATATGGATAACGGTTTTCCCGGTAACCTTACATGAGCAGTAATTATTGGTCATAAGCATGTGTAAATCGCCAAATAACGAAAAGTCGCCATTGGTGGCAAGCTAACCTATCTAATCCATAGTTTTTATCAAAGAAAACATATGATGTACTGTTTTTTTAAAACAAATTATTAAGTATACATATACGTAAGTCGCCAAATTATGAAAAATTGCCATAGGTAGCAAATATGCAAGGTGTCCCATAGGTTTTAAGTAATTAAAAATACAGTGGAGACAAAGTTCTGATTTTATTATGCTTTTGCTCCTAATTAATATAACTTTGGAATAGCAACATTAAATATCATTGTGTTTCTGAGGAGTGCGAATAATTTTTCTAGCGGTTATACGCGGAGTCCGCACGCCAGGTGGAGTCAGGGATGTTAATTCTGTGCTGAGTTGCGCCAAATTGTGCTTTTAGTCGATTTTTGTGCCGAGCTGTGCCGAATACGTCATTTTGACTCTCTGTTAATTTTTTGCCACGCTTTAAAACTTTGCTTTTCTTATCTGCATTTATTGTGTGTGTTCCCAAATCTTCAATTTTATGCTCCAAAATCATGTTAATTTCTGATTCCAAATCTTAGTTTTCCTCTCGGAAACTATATTTTTTGTGCTCCCAAATGGAATTTTTCTGCTCCCGAGGTGCTCCCAAATGAAATTTTTTCTGCTCCTGAGGTGCTCCCAAATCGAATGTTGGCATTAACATCCCTGTGGAGTATAGCTCAGGACCTGTAGAACACGGAAAGTATCTACTGTGTTGTAGGGGGGGGGGGTCTACTGTAGTGTGAAGTTTAAATTTTTATATTCCAATGAACATGCAAGAATCAAGCAATGTGTAGCTCAATAACATTCAATCTGATCCAATTTTTGGGTTTTGTCTGTTGAAATTATGTCTTTTTTATGAATAAGCCTTATTAGGGGCCAAATGCCTCATATGAAAAGCGAGTGTAGCGAGTCTAGGGGCCTTGGCCCCTAGTAATAATAATAATTGCAAATTTCTTTGTTTATTTCTATAGTAAGTTTTAATCAAAATATTGCTCCTTGTGTTCAAAAAAGAGCAGGAATAAATGCGTTTAAATTGTGGCGTAATTTTTATGTATTTTAAATCAATTGATGTCATAGATCTTCACTTGCGAATTGAAAATCAGTGCCCCATTTAAAAACTATATCGATAGGTTAAAAAAAAACTTTTTTCTAATACATTCTGTGGCATCCTAACATAAATTCTCATGCCATGATTTATTAATGCAATGGCGTAAGCTCTCCGTGTTGATGTGATTAAATTCTAAACATTATGTTTTATTAAAATTCATAAAAAATTACTTAATGTATATAATTTTTTCCTTTTTATTATAGAAGAGGGTGAAATGTCTGTTTTATCATTTGCAAAAATATCAAAAAGTTATGTCAGATAGAATTGAAGAAGTGGCAGTTTTAAAACTACTTTACGAAAATTTTTGTCAAGTGTCATCTTTAAATAAAAATTCCTAAAAATCTGCAAATTTTGCTATATATTTAGAAAAAACTGTTTTTAAAAGAAATTTTCTCCTCTATCGGATGATATAAATGTTGTTTTGCTGCGAGCGTAATTACCGCTGTTATTAAGCATAAGGTGAGAGAAAATCACATAAAACATAAAATAAAAAAATGTCTAGGCCGAATTTTTAAAAAATCGCTTTGAGGTACACAACTTTATGTTTAGAACTTTCTGAGTACCAAATTTGGTGTTTCTAGGTGTAGCTGTTCGTCCGTAATACCACCAACAGACACACATATTTTATAACTAGCCGGCCAGTTTTGGCCGTCGATGGCTGCTTCGTGGCCAAAATGTACAACCAAGAGGACATGCGCTGCTTCGCAACTGGCTTGTGCAACCTACAGCACACGGGCCTCTTCCTGACCATAATTTGCAACATACTAAAATAATTCTAGATAACTAACTTTTTCGTTTAAAATCGATACTTTAATAAATACAATTGTTAGAAGCAAAATCTCTTTGAGGGGCGGCTGGAGAGATTACCGTTGATGAGAAAAATAACTTATAGAGATTTATCACTATATTCATGCTGCAATAAAACTTTTGCTCGAACATGCATTTGTACTTAAATAAATAAAATTAGTAAAAAATTATTAAAATATAAATTATAATGAATGGTTTTATATAGTTTTTTTACTATAGTAAATTAATAAGTTTGGTTAGTTAAAATATGGCCTCGAAATCATTTTATGCAATTGTAAAATTATTTAATCCTCTTAAAATGGACATTTTTAATGATTTAGCTAACAATATAATTCATAGGTATCGCCACCGAACAATCTGTTGTGCTTTTCTCGCTTCTGTGTTTACTTTTCAAGGCTTGATTACTTGCTAGATATTTTGAGTTGAAAGTAGCAGCAACTTAAAAAAAGTTTAATTTTTTAGAGATCTTTCGAACTGTACAAAAAGTTTTTGCTTTTAGTTAGGGATTAAAATGTTGATCTTGTTAAACTTTCAACATGGCCACAGATGGCAGATGCACAGGGAGCGATGAGTCGATCCTGGAACCGTTATCGACAGGACTTTTATTATTTAGATAAGTAGAGATAACAATAAAGGATTACAAACAGGCTTTCAAACGAAAGTCCCCCCCCCCCCCCGCCCTAAAATTGCTGCTTAAAATAGTACAGTGGGGGGCCTCACAAACTCGCCTTGCCCACTGCTAATTTTTGTCTTACCCTGCCACTGTTTGGGACCAACCCTGTATGTTTATCTAACTTAAACGCTTTCAAATGCATGATATACAGGGTGTCTAGTGCCAACAGTGCGCAATGGCTATTTCCTAAATCATTAGTCAGAGACACATAGTTCCATTGCAGAAATGCTTTAAATTATATAATCTATTATACCAGAAACAATCAAAGTCAAGAAATCATTTACTATAAAAATTACGAAATTTAAATTTTTAGATGGTCCCCGGTCCTACCAGTTATATTTAGAAAAATTATCTTTGTACAGTTTCATGCACTTAAAAAAAAAGGGGGGCGGTTCTTCTACAACCAAAATTCACTGAGATATATAGCTGCTTAAAGTTAGAGCACTTTTCAAGCAGCAAAATAGGTGTTGTATTCAAAATGAATTTGAGAAAATTTAATGTACATAATTTTGAGCCTTGTAATATTTATTAGCAATTTCATTTACTTTTTTATGAATGTAGATTGCAATAAAGAAGATTAACATTTAACTATGTGTATCCAATAAATTAACATGAAAATATAGCTCATACTGAAAATAGAATTTTTTAATGAGTTTTTAAATGAACTGGAGTTAAATAACTTAAAATTAAAAAAAAACAAGGAAATAAAACATTTCATTAAACATTAAATTAGAAAATGAAACATTTAAAAATACAAATAAATGCATTTTAGAAACTTAAAATAACATTACAAATTCTGTTAGCATCACATTTGCTCAAAAGTAGCTTCCTTTGGCTGCAATACAGATGTGCAACCATGTAGAAAACTCTTCCTGTACTTTGCGTAGCATACTCGGTGCTACACATTTACCATTTAGTAAGTCTGACACCAGATAGATTTTTATAGAGCCCTGACTATAACCTTCTGCTTAAAGATTAGTATCCTAAAATGAGTTTTGCTTCTTTCTCCGCATTATGCCAGGAAATGAAATTAAAGCCTATAATTTAAAATTTCAATATTTATATGCTCCCTCAACAGTTTACTGTAATGGGACATTTTTAAACATGGAAAAGTGACTTAATTCAAAATATTTGCTACTTTACAACTCAGTAAATTTTGGTCACAGAAGGACAATTTTTTTTTTTTTTTATTGTGCATGAAATTGGTATGAAGAAATATAACTGATAGGACCAGGGGACCATATAAAAATTTAAATTCAGTAATTTGTATAGGAAATGATTCATTGATTTTGATTGTTTCTGATATAATAGATTGTACAATTTAAAGCATTTTTGCAATTGGAACTATGTGTCTCTGATTAATGGTTTAGGAAATAGCCATTGGGCACCGTTAGCACTGCACACCCTGTATGTGCTTGTGCACTTTCAAGAATTTGCTCTGTAATGTATTAGAATGTTTCTGTAGCCTTGTA
This sequence comes from Cheiracanthium punctorium, assembly GCA_038373885.1. Taxonomy (NCBI): domain Eukaryota; kingdom Metazoa; phylum Arthropoda; class Arachnida; order Araneae; family Cheiracanthiidae; genus Cheiracanthium; species Cheiracanthium punctorium. The sequence continues at coordinate 121,862 of JAWZYV010013899.1, forward strand.
CAAAAAATATAAGCCCTACACACACCAAAATCTATTCAGGTTGTGTGACGGTGTAACCCAATTTGAACTTATTTGAATGCACCATTTAGACACTAACAGACTTAAATGGTTTGTGTCTGTAGACTTACTGCATAAGAATTGTTTTTGCAACCCTGTGAACAAACTATATGCTTTACACGCACTAAACTCTATATAGGTCACGTGACCATGTCTTATGATACATAACCAATTTGTACTCAATCAAATGCACTGTTTAGGCCACATACAGGGTTACCTCTGGCTCGCGAGCCAGATGTGGCACACCCCGGCTTTTGATCCGGCCACGGAACATATCCAAACTCCATATAAACCATTGAAAATCCCATATAAATCCCAATTATATGGCGTACGACTTCACTAATATCCTAAAGTTTGGCCCCGACTTTGTTAATATCCTGAAGTATGGCCTGCAACTTTTTAAAGGTTGCCCATACCTGGTTTAGATGCTAGTGCACTTTCAAGAATTTCTGTCTATATGCCATAATATTAAAGAGTTATTTTTAGTAGCCCTGTAAAAAACTGTTAAGTTCTATACACACCAAAATCAATACCGGTCATGTGATGTTGGTGTGTAATAATATATATATATACCAAATTTGAGCTCAATCAAATGCACCGTTTAGGCGCTGTCGTGTTCTCTCACATACATACATCCTGTAAAAATGAATTCAGAAGACCTCAAAACATCTAAATACATCTCAAAATCTCAAAGTAGGGATGTAATGAATATTCGGTCACTATTTGGTATTCGGCTGTTTTGCTGAATATTCGGCTGGCCGAACATTGCTACATATTCAGCTGAATAATTTCAGAACAAAGAAAAAATATTCTTAACATGTATTTTTAAATGCATTTACAAATAATATTGCTTAGTTATACTTCAATATGTTAATTTCATATTATAACATATCCTGATTCATTGAATTTTAAGCTGAATGAAACATAATCTAACGTATTTAATAACATTACAGAAATGCTGACTTTTCTACTTGATGGCACTACTTGACTTGGGATTTTACCTTCTTTATGGGGTGGGGGTTGGAGGAATCTTTTTTCAGATCCTCAATTAGAAACATAATTTTGAAAAGCTGATGCATGTGTTTGCCCAGATGCTGTAAAACCCAAAGCATGATGTGATTGTGTATGATTACCAGATTAATGATATTTACAATATTTATTAATTATGAATATCTCAAAATATAATTATGCTGTTATTAGTGTTTAACTATGTAAAAGATATTTTTTCATGACCAAGATTTTTTAGTTTTACAGATAATATACTATTGTGTGTTTTGAAGTACCTACAAATAATATAAAATGAATTTTAATTAGTCTTTATTTAGTGTTTAATTACAAAAGTGAAAAGCGATGTTTTATTTACAATTAAAATGAAATTTAATATTCGGCCTAAACTATGTGCTGAATATTCAGTATTCGGCCTGAGCTACTGGCCAAATATTTGGTATTCGGCTATTCAGCCAAATCACTATTCACTGCATCTTTATCTCAAAGTTGAATTTTTTCATGATTACAATACTTTCCTTATATGGATACATGTTTGGAAAGAAAAATGTATATAAAATACAAATGTGATATCATTTAATCCATAAACTTATACCTGGAAATTCAATAGCTTTCCCATAAAGAAGTGGGAGGTAGAGTGGGACAAGAAGCAAGGTGTAACCCATAAAAGGTACATGAGATGAAAAAGTGAGTAAATTACATAATCATACTGCATTACTTGAAAACATAGTCGGTACATAAAATGAAAAGTGAGATGGGGAAGGTTGCCTAAAATTATCTTTTTAAAGGGGAAACTTGTATAAAATAACATAAATGTTCATGGGCGCCGACAGCATAGTTCAAGGGAGGCAATGCCCCCCCTGTATTTTTGTATGCAGTGTTTTCCCTTGCTTTTTTGCTCTTTCCAACATGGTAACCATACGTTAAAGTTGTCTTTTCCCCACCTTGAGTAGTCTTTGTCCCCCCTGGAGTAGTCTTTGCCCCTCCCCCTCCTGGAAAATATTCTGCTGGCGCCCATGTAAATGTTTAAATAAAATTTTGGCATTTTACACTATATTTTGCATTATAAACATATTTCAATAATATTTTCAACCCACATTGAGTAATTAAAAAAAAAAATTGAAAAAGTGCCCAAAGGATAAATTTCAAAATTATCATTCGTTTAAAAGTAATTGTAAATTGTATTTAACGGCAAAATAAAAAGTTGTAAAAGTAATTATGATTTTACATAATAAAATAAAATAAGTTTTACAATCAGATAGCATGCATAATTTATTTTATGAAAATTTTAAAATAAAATAAAAAGTCACAAACAATAAAATAGAATATTTGAAAATAATAATTAAAAAATTATGGCCTACAATAAATGCAGAAATAAATTAATATCATTTTCTGACACTCCAAAAACTCTGAATATTTGCGCGCATATCACAAAATACACATGATCATCATTATTAGGTATCTGAGCACATGCATCATTCACCCACCTAGGCATTTGTGACGCTGGATCTAACTTAAATAATAATTTTAAAAATATACTCCATTCAGCAAACTAAGCCATATTTTTTTACATGAAAGACTGTTTATCTAAATAAATAGGAAAGTTAGTGCTTGCCTTATAACAAAGCTTATAAAATCCAATTTTTCAAAAAATTTTATTTAGATGGCTAATACTGTGATCACTTTAATACCACCATTACTTCTTCACTTGGCATAACTAATTTATGTGTTACCCAGTAGGTAGCACTACGTGTATGAAAGAAAATGTATGTGGATCGTTTTACCCACTAGAATGATTTTGGGCTACCTTCCTCTAATTAATTCTTTTTTGCACCATTTAGCTTGTGCTGTGTACATTTCTCCGAAATTCTGTACTGAGGTAATTCCTCAAATTCCTATTGCATACACACATACAGTTTACAGCATTTATGATACTGGAATGTTCAGAATACAGAGAGTACATCTTACACTGCGTAAAAAAAGTAGAAGGACATTTAGATTTTTTTAGAAAAATAAGGAACCTTTTATTTTTACTGAATTTTTTTTTTTGTAAGCAACATTCATTTAATAAGAAAATATCAATATCATAACCATGATATTCAAAAATAAAACATTAATGACAACAGAAATAATTTCTACCATTTGAAACGGTAAAAAAAGTAGAAGGACAGTAACCCAATGAATAAAATACAAGCGATGTTAGTAAGGAATACTCTTCCCATTAGATTTTATAATTTCGAATATTCTATTTGGCAGTGAATCATATAAAGATTGGATGTCTGTTTGGCAAAAATAATCTATTTCGGGTGTACCTCGGACGGTCCGAGGTACACTACCATTCAAGATAATATATATATATCAAAATGATGGTAAAAGTGTTGAGAGATTGCTCTTATACTGCACGTCAGCCCCAATACAGTTTCTAACTTTATCAGAAATCCAGACAGAAACGCAAAGAGAAAGAAGACTGGCAGACCTAAAAAGTTAACGCCTCGTGATGAAAGAAAAGTTGCTCACGAGCTTAAAAAGTGCAATGGAAGTATTGCAAAGGCTCGAATTCAAGCAGGACTTAATTGTGTGTCAAGACAAACAGTTTACAACTCACTACATTAAAAAATCCAAAAAATTCATTTTCAAAAAGCGGAAGCATCATCCAAAGTGGAAACAAACACATATTGATAACCGTTTATCTTGGGCTAAGGTACACATGTCATGGACTACAAAATGGACTTCTGTGATATTTTCAGATGAGAAGAAATTCAATTTAGAGGGTCCAGATGGTTACCAGTACTACTGGCATTATCTCTGAATAACAAAGAACAATTTTATTCAACTCGACAAATGGGGGGAGGAAGTTTGATGGTCTGGTTAGCAGTTGGATATGGAGGAAGAACAAGTCTGGTCTTTCTGAGTGGTAGGCAGAAGGATACAGACTATATTCAGCTGCTAAATTCTGAGCTTCTTCCTTATGGCTCCGAATTAGGAAAAGAGTGGATCTTTCAACAAGACGGAGCCTCCATTCACACCGCTAATGGAGTTAAAAACTGGTTCGTTTCAAATAATATGCAGGTTTTACCCTGGCCAGCTAAAAGCCCTGATCTTAACATAGTAGAAAACATCTGGGCGTTGTGCATATGCTGGTGAAAAACAGTTTGAATCCATCACTGAGCTTCAAGAAGCATTGAATAGCTCATGGGATCATTTTTGCCAAACAGACATCCAATCTTTGTATGATTCACTGCCAAATTGAATATTCGAAATCATAAAATCTAATGGGAAGAGTATTCCTTACTAACATCGCTTGTATTTTATTCATTGGGTTACTGTCCTTCTACTTTTTTTACAGAGTTTCAAATGGTAGAAATTATTTCTGTTGTCATTAATGTTTTATTTTTGAATATCATGGTTATGATATTGATATTTTCTTATTAAATGATCTGTAAAATGTTGCTCACAAAAAAAAAAAAAAAATCAGTAAAGTGTATATACCTGCCAATCAGGCCCGTACCCCCCAAAAAATATCTGGTGGGGACCAAAAATTTTGAAGGTGGTCCAAACGACAAAAAAGGTTGAATTCTCACAAAAAGACTTCATACCATTTTGTTAACAAAATTTTAAATTTTGGGGGGGGGGGTTAGAGCCTCCCCCCCAAAATTTAAAATTTTGTGCCAAGAGAGCTTTTGAGGAGGGAATAAATTGATGCACATTAGATTAGTTCATTTTAAGCAAAAGTACTTCATAAAAACCCTGTTTTTCCCCCTCCTCCCCTCTTACTTAACATTAAAAATCTTCCTTGAAACTTTGGGATAATCTCCTGCTTTTTTCTTTTTCAAAGGTTGGCAGCTCTGGATGTCCAAAAAACACTTGACCTAAGCCAGGGTATGGCTGGTGAAACTGCAGCCACTCCCGAAATGAATAAACGTTAAATATGGAGAAAATTATGTATTCGTGGATAAATCTGAAAGTTCTTAATATACCTATGGCATATTTGAAAGTTCACGGTTTGAGACATTTGAGTCTTAACTGTGGCCTTAAGCTAAAGTTTTTTCTAATGTGTCTCTTTCCAACTGCAAAAAGTTTAAACCCAATTTGTCAATTTCTTTATTTTCTGTTGTTTTTTTTTTTTTTAAATTCATTTTTATATGGGTACACTGCTAGGTAAAATAAAGAGGGCCCATTTCCCCTTCTCCCTTCATGAAAAGAAAAAAAGTAAGTTATATTGATTTTCATAAGTTATATTGTATTCCAGCTTTTGAATTCTCAGCCAACCCCGAAAAAAATATCTTGGCTAAGCTACTGAAATGTAATATGGGATGGACAAAATTTGATCATTTTATCCTAAAACGTGTCGAATATATGAAAATAAATATATGCTGATTTTTTTTTTTGTGGTTTTTGAAGGGAAATAAATTACGTCAGATGATCTCCTTTCAGGTCATATGCAAATTATGAAAGAGAGCAATAATTGCATAAATGTATAATTACTTTTGCTGTTATTGATATGCATTGTATAGCCCTTCACCAACTTTGTTTAAGCACATCTGAGCCTTTTCTTGATGAAAGTCTGAAACTTTACACATCACCTAATCAATGAATGGGGCACATTTTACTAATGGGACATTTTTTTTGTACAGGGAGCCATATAAAATTTTTAGTTTTGTATTTATTTTGGTTATAATCTCCTGAAAATTTAAACCAATAACATAAAATTCAGTATTTTTTTTACATAACTTTGTAATGTATTGTATATGTCTATGATCACATTGATTAAGTTGTAGGCTTACTCAGTCTGGTTGGTTTTACTGCCATAATGCTGCTAAAAGGCACATAAATCTGTCCACTGTGCAGAGAATTCAGACCAGGTGGATCAATAATTAAAATATAAACTGTCATAAATTTAAGGTCTACCTAAATGTACAAGAGACTGCATAGATCAATGCATCTGGAGGGAAGTGGCTTCACTCCATGATCAACTATTCTCATAATTCTTAATATACAATACAGGGAACTCACAGAACACATAAATTAATCTTGCATTAAACAGAAATACATATTAGAGGACTTACTGGAGTGTTCGATGGCTGATGGCTCACACTCCATAAAATCTTCATTCTTGTTTGCTATAACAGAAAGTGCAAGGGATGACAACATTTCATAGAAAAATCATGCAGGGTGAATGAAATAAATAAATAGCAAAAAAAAAAAAGAAAAAAAATGATATATATATGAAAAAAAAAGGGGGGAAGCTAGCAAAAATACTTGATGTCGCATGTCTGTATTCAAGGGTTGCTAAAGGAAAGGAAAGGATAATTAAAGCGAGAATAAGACCGAGACCAATCGGTAATATTTTCCTGTAAAGCAAAAGGCGTTAGGCAAAATCCAATTCACTAAAACAATCAATGATGTCAAAAAAAACTAAAAAAAAAAAAACTGGGAGAGTAGGATATAAAGACGAACATAAATAAAATAAAAACCGACAAAAAGCATTAAAATTTATGGAGTTGAAGAGTATGCTGCTAAACACTCAGGGAAAAACGAGGCCGAATGGCACAGTTTTCTCTTCTTCCTACGGGGGAAAGGGGATAAGAGTTGAGAGGAAATGCAATTGTACAAGGGAGAGGTGCTAATCGCTTTTTCGCGTTTGGAGGCAGATGTCTAGACCAGACAGGATTACGAGGAGGCGTGTTGCGAGGAGTAATTAGCGCCAAGCAAAAAGGATACACATGGATGATTTGGCATCAGTAAGAGATGCATAGGTTTCATTTTCGAGAGAGTCGAGAGCAAAAAAAAAGGAAAGGAGAGTTGGTTTCGGTTTCATACAGACAGCAGGGTATTCTGATATCGAGTAGAGCAGATGTGTTTACAGGGGTAGATTTGGGACACAGAATGCGAATGAGAAAGGCGATAGGATGCAGGAGGACTGACAGAAAAATATGATTGACATATATAAAAAAAAAGGTATAGCAAGATGTGCATATTTTCTGATTGTAAATGCAAAGGTATATGATAAATATGAATTTTATATATGCTCAAATTACATACAAATCAATGAAAATAAAGCGACAATCTAGAGGAGATTGATTTCGAAACTGGGACAAATCCAATATGAATTGAAAAAGAACAATCAACCTTAACTGAACTATATCCCAGGGTGGAAGTGCAACAGCACCAAGCTGACTCTGTGTAATAAGATTCAGGTGATTCATGCAGAACTATGTGAAAGAAAAAGCAAAAAAAAAAAAAAAAAAAAAAAAAAAAACCTTCATTATCTAAGCAAGACGGTATACTGAGCCATGGATGAAATGTTCCACGTGGACTTTATGTCATTTTTTTAATTGTTTTTTTTTTTTTTTATTAAGAAGGGGAAACCTGTAGTGTGACAATAGCCCACACATTAAGAATGGCCAAAGAGGAAAAGGATTTACGATGATCAGACATAGTGGTGCCAAGTTATGTCAGCTAAGGACAGTCGAAATTGCTCCTAATAAATTAAAAGAAATTTATAGGGAGCAGCTAGTGCCGACAAACTGGCAAGAAGGGTGTCAAATCGAGGACGCGAATAAAAAAATGGAAAAGAACCACTTAAGTGGAAGAATGAATCAGAAGGAATATAGCAATTAAAATTATGCACAAAAGGGGTGATGAAGGAGAGGGCTCCCGGATTGGTTTTTCGTGATGAAAAGAAAAAAAGAAGAAAGAGATGGAGAAGAAAAAAAAAAGAAAAAGGGTGTCCAAGAGTTGTCAGTAGTAGTGGTCGGAGAGAAATGCCTGAGCAGTCGTCAGAGAAAGTGTGCCGGCAAGAAAGTTGAATTTGGTGTAAAAAAAAGGAGCATAGTGCACGTGAGGAGAATGCCCGAGTACCAGAAGGCAATCCCGCCTAACACCTCTGCCTACGTTTTATAATGCAGCCGGTGAATGCTGAACCAACCGAATGTGGATAAAGTCAAGGGCCAATCTGCAAATTGACATCGACATTCCCGAGATGTGCAGAGAGCCATAACAGAATGATGCCATAGTCAACACTTCCCTCAGTTCAAAATGCCTGATCATCGTATAAGCAAATAAGAAGGTAAAATTTTATTGATTAATGATAATTTGGGCCACAATAAATCTCCCCTCTATCTGTCCTAATGATAGTGTTTTTCTTGGAAAGAAATTATGTCATAGTTCAAAGTATATTAAATATGTTTAAAGTTGATAAATAGAAAGAGTAAATTGTCGTATTGTATTTGTATATTTGGAAACCAAGAATTAGTTATTAAAGGAAAATTAGTTTCCTTTATTTTACCTGTGTATGCAAATTTGTTTCAGGAATTATTAGAAGAGAAAATTTATTTTATGTTAGCAGGTGTGTTGATGGATTTTCCAAAGGTAGGATTTTGGATTATTGCGGGTATTGTACAACCACTAATGATCTGGACAAATTAATTAATTAATTAATAATACCAATCTTCAAACCAAATAACACCAAAACCAAATAACATTAAACTATTTCAATAGCAATGCAGAGCTTCTTGGGAAATAGATTTTTCAAAAGTTTGTCTCTCCAATGGGACAAGATATGCAACTGCCAAGTGCCTATTTTTATGAGTATGTTGACGAAATTGGTGTACTTCTTGATCAGCCAACATTCGTTTCCGACCAGGAACCTTTCCTGAACGGCTATTTCCAGTTATAGTTAATCGTTTTATTCTAGTACTCACTGCAGGTTGTGTCAAGTGGAATATTCGGCTAATTTGGCTTGGCGAAAAATTATTTTGATGCTGCTGTATGATTTTTTTTTGTATTTTGGAAGAGCATTAGCTCCATGCTTTTGCTTACCACTGATAACGATTTTGAATTGTTTACCATTACATGCTGTTTAATTCCTCTGATGTCACTGACACATAATTTTACACAAAACGGCTAGATTATTCTCTTTCTTGTTAGTGAACGAACTTTATTGAAAAGCTTTCCTTCTAAAAATGCAAATTTCATACAAACTTTTAATTCTTTTTTTTGTGTTTTAAGTGGTGACATTTGTACATAGTGTAAAATGACATATCTTTATGCATTTTACAACATTTCAACTAGCCCACATTTTTAAAATTATAAAAACCTTAGGGAATGAACTTCATTGGCATTTACTATGTATATATACATATGTATATATCAGGGTAATTAGATTATATATTTTTTTTGTAGTAATCTTACATCTTTACGCAGTAATGCAGTGGAGGACCCTAGCAACCCCGTGGCTTGAGAGGGCCCTCAAGGAGTCAGGGCCCCAAAAGTTCCAAATATTACATATTCTAATCTTCTATTTCCTTTGAATTCCTCAGCAAGGGGCCCCTTTTCAATCACGAGCTGAGGGCCCTCAAAGGAGCCAGTACAGGCCTGCTATGATATGTTAACAAAATCTTTATGCAACTTTAAATTATCTAAACTGAGGAATTTATGCAAACTAAAAATTGAATGCAAATAAACTTTCTAAGTTTATTTATGTGCGATTAAGGGCAGGTGTTAAATATAATATAATCGCACACTTTCTTGTAACCCCAACAATCACACGTTTATCTGTTAATCCTAGTAGCTTACTTACAGGTTCCCTACATATTATCAAAATGCATGTTTACCATTGGTTACCACCAGATTCAATATATAAAATATTTACATTTCATTGGATAATTCTGTAGCCCATCAAAACCTATATTGTTGCGGAATTACTCTGCTACTCCTGGGGTTCGTCGTTCTAAAGTCCTGTTGGTGTAAAAATGTTCAAGTAAAAAGTCACTTGTCAGGATGGAACACAAACTTTATTGCTTCTAGAACTTCGTAGAACAATCAGCTGTACATAATTCACAAGCACAATCTAGCAGTAACGTGCTTTTAACAATCCGCTTGGATCAGAAGCTCTCACAAATGCTGTATTTCTCACACAAAATAAGTCACTTTTACAGGCAAAAATTCCGTGGAAATATTCAAGGGATATAGTACACTATCCCTTAAGACACAGCAATGAAGAATTTACACACAGCACTTTAAAAACAGCTTCACAAAGCAAGCTAAAACACAGCTTCTATAGCACTATCAGTTCACACAAAACAAGCGTACTCAGAGCTCTTCACACATTGAATGTTCAACTCGCAACTGACTGGCTTCGGGGCGATGCCCGCTTCTATAAATAGCCGACGCAGGAGGTACAAGAGGTTTCCAGAAAAGTCAATTTCTCGAGGGTTCTACATAAAGCGTGAATTTTGATTACGTCATAGAAGAGAAATGTTAGGTTATTATGCGTTTTTAATGCAGAAAAAACAACTTCCAGGCCCCATTGGGAAAATCGCGCCAAATGACCAAAAAGTCGCCAAGCTTGGCGACTTTTGGCAAAATATCGCCAAATTTGGCGCCAAAAATAAGTCCTCAAAAGTGAAGAGATCTAAGCTCTAGGACTAATATTTCTCGAGATTTCTAGAAGCCCATAGAAAAGCATATGGGAAAGCGAAACCTCCGTATCTCCGGTTCTAATTGGCCGATTTTGATGCAACAAAAAGCAAAATTTATCTATTTGAAGCGTAGAATACGAATTTTAAACCATTCTAAGCCCCAGAGCAGCGGGTTGCCCCAAAAATTCGTAACATTGCCCCCTTCCCAAGGACTGCACGTCCCGGGCAGTACAATCCCTAGTTAGGAGGTCACACAGGTACCTACACTGTATAACACTTAACAAGATCTTAACAACATAATTCAAGCAAGTAATCAATAGCACAATAAGCAAATACACATTAATAAATAAATAATCAACATAATAAATAATTACACTGTAATAAGTAATAAATGTAATAGCAAATACACATTAATAAAATCCAATATATTTCAAATATGTACACTTAACATGGCGTAAGTGGTGAGAGAAAGAGAGTTGAAGAAAGAGGAAGAGAAGAGAAAGACAGGAAAGGAATGAGAGGTGAAAGAAAAGAGGAATTACGCCATAGTGACCATAGTCTGAGCTAATTACAACCGCGGTAGATGGCTAGCCGATCGTAATGTACAACTCTTGGCTTCGAGTTTGGTGACTTACGAATCTGTACGATGACGTCATTCAGCCGGTTTAGGACTGTGTAAGGACCAACCCACGGCGATTGCAGCTTGGGAGACAGGCCTTTCCGTCGAGTAGGATTCCATAGCCAAACTTTGTCACCTGCGTTGAACTCGTGTCCCGTAGCCTTCGTGTCGTAGCGAGTCTTCATCTTTTCCGTGTTCAGGTTGATCCGCTCCCGAGCAAAATGATGTACATCTTCAAACCGTGCCCGAAGGTTTTCCACGTACTCCTCTGGCGATGAAGGCGCATCTGGAGGGCGGCCGAACACTAGATCGGCGGGAAGACGAAGATCTCTGCCGAACAGCATCTGGGAAGGTGTGAAGCCGGTAGTCTCATGGACGGCGCTCCTATAGGCCAGCAGGAATAGGGGGAGTTTTTTGTCCCAGTCCTCTTGATTCCTAGATACCAGGAGCGAGAGGTTGTTCAAAATTGTACGATTGAACCTCTCCACCATGCCGTCGGATTGTGGGTGTAAAGGCGTAGTCTGGGTTTTGTGCATTCCGAGAAGTTGGCATAGTCCTTTAAAGACTGCAGAGGTAAAGTTCGTTCCTTGGTCGGAATGAAGTTGCAGAGGGGTTCCATATCTGGAAATCCATTCTTGCACCAACACCTCTGCTACGGTCATAGCTTCTTGA
>JAWZYV010013900.1:0-89667 GCA_038373885.1 Cheiracanthium punctorium
GTTTCTGTAAAATACTTCAATAAAATGAGAGTGATGACTAGGAACCGAGAAAATTAAATTTATTCAGGCTTTACTAATTGTTTTATACGAGAAATAGTTTGTAAACATTAGGCTTAACGGCTTTAAAATACACTACTATATACGGATAGAATGTCGTTATGTTTTAAAGCAAGAGTTTTTTGGAAAAGCAACATTTCTTAGCAAAAAGATTTCAGAAAATATAAGTAATAATTTTAAAAAATTACCTTTAAAAATAACCGACAATTCTTTACGCTGGTTAAAGCAAGGTTCACTTCGTACGTAAATGGATGATTGGTTTTGGTTGGTTGGTACGCTGCCACAGCTACAGATAAATGTCGTTAAACAACGAAATTCTGAAATATCTGTTTTATAACATAAAATATAGCAAATTTACGTGGAAAGCATAGTTAAATTCTGTTAACATTTTTTTTCTGTTGAAAAATGACAGAATAGTTCTGTATTTTTACGATTATTTTTTGCAGTGAAGGATATTTCAACCAAGGATATTCAACCATATTTCAACCTACTCAGACAAAGCATCAATGCGAATGCAAGTTGCTCTACTTCTAATCTCTCTCTGATATACCCGAAACCCGATTATCACAGGGGCAAGGGGGGGCGGTAGTCCGGTGCCCCTGAAGAAAAAGGGGGCCCATATATATCCCGATTATCTAAATTATAAATTCATATGTACTGAAATAGTAATTGTGGGGAAAAAACTGAATTTCCTCTATAATATAGGTATTACCTAATTGTCTATCACTAGATCAAGTTAGAGATTTTTTTTTGGGCTGATAAATACGATTTCATTAAAGTACAAAAACTACAGTTAACTTAAATGCAATTTTCGAGTACAACAGCGGTCAAAACTGGGTTAAAATGCTTAAAAAAGGTAGGCTCAGTAAAGGGGCTTAATGCGTAAAAAAGGGAATAGTAAGGGGGGGGCCAAACTTAATGCCCCGGGCCCCGTCTAAAAGTGGTCAGATTTGAACATACCTTACCGCCTTTCCTATTTACTTATTATTTTTCTTTCAACTCTTCTCTGTTTTCTTTTTTTTCCGCCTCTTTCTTTATCCTCTCCTTTGTGTGCTTTGTATATCTCTCGTCTGTTCTAATTTTAAATGTTACGTGTTTGTGCGTATTGTAGAGTGCTGATAGTATACCAGGACCGAAAATGAAGGAGACGCAAGTTAAACGGTAGAGGCTTCAGGCAAATTGTCGCTTTTCAGATCGTATTTATGCGAGACGGAAGAAAATGCGAGAAATCTCGCGCGAGACAAGACTTTGTCTCGTCTCGCGTCTCGTCCCGCAAAATATTTTCTTTCTCGTCTCGCAAAAAAATGCCTGTCTCGTCTTGCGAGACAATGCGAGAACGCGAGACAATGCGAGAATTCTCGCGTCTCGCGTCCATCCTTAAGTGCGTTAGACCTAAGGTTCTGGTGTAGATCTATTTTATTAAGTTTTATAGCTTTTTAATTTCAGAAAATAGAATGAATTTTGAGAAAAATGCGTATTCACTACAATGAACTAATCATAAATCCGAAAGTTTGAAAACACAACTTAGCCTGCGATGTGTTACATTAACAGCAGTTAGATAACACACATGCAAAGCCGCATATGATTATTTTGGAAAAGCATTTTTCGTACCCCGTTTTTCACAACGATGAAATTTTCATTAATATTTTCAATAAATAACAATTAAAAAAATAAATATACTATAGATTGTTATCATTTTTGAGTTTTTTCTTTAAAACACTCCGAAAAAAAAAATATTCAGCATGTTACATGTTAGTTATTTTAAGAAAGGTCTCCGAACGTAGTCGGATACTTCGTCTTATTTTCCTTTTTCTAAATATTTTCCAGTGTAACGAAAAATCATTTGAATTGACATCTTTGTGTAGTCACAAAAAAAAAGCATTTTGTTGAGAAAACGCTTTAGCTTCATTTGTCCATGTCTCAGTAAAAACTATAAATCAGGCACTTATTTAAAATTTTTTACCCGTTTTCATTTTTTTCTAAAACTCAATTTTTCGAACTACTCAAATTAAAAGTGCACAGGCTAAAAATGGCTAACGCGCTCAACAAAATTTGTTTGGTTAAGCAGTTTCGTAATTTCGTTTTGTTTATTTAACAAACGTGTTTTCTTGATTTAACCGAATCTACTTAACAATATCTCTTTTGGAATTAGCAAAATATTTTGTTGGATCTAGAACCAATCAAAGCAAAATCGTTCAACAGTCAGTTTATACATGCGTCAGTGGACAGTGGAAGAGAGATGAAAAGTTTGACTACACAACAAAAGTAGTAATGGCTATTATTAAGACAGTTAATTATGTATGATATCAAATGCAAAACTTTACAAATCGGTTGGGGGTTTTCTGAGTTTGTTGAAAGTTACAGGGGCAAATCCAATTAGTTTATCTATTAATCAAATTTTACATTTTTATTTCAGTATTTTTACATGTATCTACAGATTTAGTTTGAAATAACTCAGTGTCAGTTTTGTGTTTGTGATAAAATGAAAAATATATGCATTTGAAACTTTCTTTACGACAAACTATCTAGTTTGGACTTAAGAAACCATAGTTGCGGTTTAATATATTTTTACATGTGTGGTTCTACATTTCATTTGTTTGACAATTATCTCCAGTGGTCCATATTTATATTTTGATATATTTTTGTTATACAAAGTTAATTTGCATGCTTTTCCCTAAAACTTACCCCTGTGCACTCAGCACACCATGATAGAATAAAAGCTGCGCAATACTTCTCTATGGTTCCAGTTCCAATATTTTTCATAATTCGTACAGATCATAATAAGTATCAAATCTGAAGCTATACACCAGGGCAATAATTCAAATCAATAAATTCTATCAGGAATCTACAACAAACAACACAATGTAACTAATCAATATGTAATTTTAATACTTTTAATATTTTTATTAATTAAATGGAATAAAGAGTTTTCAAAAACTTAAATGCATGAGCAAAATAGATAAATAATTTTACTGTACGCATTTTTTAAGTTGAAGAATTTATTTACTGGTTGCATTGCAAAATCACTTGGGAAAAAATTTATCACAATGGATTATGATTCCTCAGTTAAAATTTGAATTAATTTAATAAAAGTATGTTTCTGGAAATTACTTGTGAGTTATAACTTACTGAGAAATTGTCTTCACTTGCCGCTCATTTGTAACGTCTCAATTAAGCGTGACTATAACTGTAAACACTAAAGAACACTTTAAAGTTCTTTTTTTTTTAAGTTGTTATCAATCTCAAACATATTCTTGATCCATGAAATGCAATAAACAAATAATAAATATTAATCTAAACAATATGTACATGGATTTTGTACATTTTTGCTCAACTTAATTTGATTTACTTATTATTAAAGTAATAGGGTGAGTCAAAGGTTGAAATAGGGGAGAAAATAGTTTTCCTATTGATTATAAAACAAACAAACAAAAACATTTTTGAACTTAAGTTAAATTTCCGGAGAAAGAGTTTTTCCACTTTTTTTTTCGAGGGGGGGGGGGATAATTTTTGAATAGTAATCTAACATGTATTTAAAAACGATTCAGTGGGTTTTTCGCAAATTTCTTTCTTTCAAAAAAGGACAATTTAAAATTCAAGCAAGGCAAACTAATATCTTTCTTACTTTAATTGATTTTTTTTTAAACTTTAGATTTGTTTTTCTGGTATCACTTTCGTAAATGTTTGGGATGCAATGTTGGAATATCACTTCTTTTTTAGTTTATTGAAACTAAAATTTCTATAAAATAATTTGTCTAATGATGATAATGATGGTGATGATTGAGTTCTTTATTTCTGACAAATGGGCAAACCACTAAGTCTTTATAATTTTGAACTCATATCAAGTTCGATTCTGAAACACTTAGTATTGAACTAGTATGCAAATTTTACCATAGTTAAAAATCCCTTACTTTAGTGTAGGGATGGTATTAAGAAAAAAATTAAAAGCCACGCAGAAAAACGAGAAAAATGTGATACACTTTTTCAGGATTTTATTTTTTTTTTAATTTTAGTTCTTACTTGGAAAAACAAATTTCCTACGAATATCATATTGTAATTAAAGGATTATAAAAACAATAGTTTGCGGGGGCCTTCCTAATCTTTATAATGCATTTAGATTTCTTCATTCGTAATTTTAAAATGAAATAAGCATTAGGACATTTAACTTAAATCTTCAGGAATTTTTCTGTGCTATAAAATATGAGCTTAGATTGTGTGTATTCATGTTAATGAAAGTCCCGTAATTATTACTTTTATTATTATTGCCTAGTTCTCAGAGATTAAAGTATGTGTACACAAATAAATGCAATTGATTTTGAAAAAATATATATTTCAGTGTTCAATGTAAGAAACTTTTTTCCTGTAGCGGGAGATGAATTTTTCCTATGAAGCTGACACTCATATTTTTTTGACACCCGATATTTCTAACCCTATATACTTCGTCCTAAAAATTTTCGTTCTGTTCGTTTGAAAACTAATCTCTCAAATAAGGTACAGTATTATTTGTAAATACTACTTAATATTTTTTATTAAGATGTGCAAGGTCTGAATTACCTAAAAGCAATTACTTTTAAACACAAGTTCTCTTCTCATTAATGCTATATAAAGCGGATTTCTATTAATGTTTTTTTTTTCTTTTTGATGTAACGTGCTTTCATCCAGACCATTACAATCACATTTTCCAATCTTTGCGGACGCCTGCACGAACGCTAAGAATTTTCGATATCAATTCTATGAGCGATTGATAGTATTTTCTTAAAATATCTGTACAATAGTAAAAGTTTCTGTTAAAAAAAAAGTGAAAATTATGCAACTTTATAACATTAGAATATTTTGTGAAAATAATATTTAATACTCGTGAATTGAAGCTAAGAAAATTAAATAACACCTGCGAATTTTTTGGACCAGATACAAAAATGTTGAGATTTGAGTGTCTTAAAGGAAACTGAGCGGAAAGGTGTTAAAGTAATATAAATAGATCCCCATTAGGGAAAAACATATTGGGATCCTTATTTGTGAGTGACTGGCTAAGAAAGCAACAAGAATTTCATAATTTAATCTTATTAATAAGTATTATCATTCTTTTAATCGAAGTTTCCAACCACTACTGTTTAAGATAATAGAAAATTCATCAACAACTATATGCATTTTAAAAATGGAAACCTAACAGATTTTTCTTTAAAAAAATACATCCCCACGTATCACATAGTAATTGTTTTCAGCTTGTAAAAAAAGATACAAGGGCATTCACACACACACACACACACACATGAACTAGGAAATTGGCGCCACGTGCCAAACCCCACATGAATAAATTCATATATGCATTTGTTACTGAATGTCTTGTTGTTAACACAACCTTAGTAATGGTGCTCGTAATTGAGTTATCAGGTAAACTAAGATAGAACGCCCAACTTAAATAATAGGGTGGAAACGAAAAGTGCGTGTTTTCTCTAACTAAAAACACAGAAATTAAAGTTAACTTTTTCTTTAGTGTTGCTCAATAGAATATCACAATGTAACAATAAATATTTAGTACAGAAAATATATTTAAGTAGAAAATTAATTAGAGTTGCTATGGCTGTAAAATGGGTTTTAGAAAGAGAATTGATAGGTCTTTTTCAGTGAAACATTCAAATATTTTTGCAGCATAAATTATGATTTTATTTTATACGTTTCTTTAAATACTTTTTCACATGTAATTCCATTTTTATGCGTACCATGTCTGATATATTGGCGTTTCCCGTTTTTGTGATAATTAGAAAAAGCTTTATATTTTTACGGTTATTTAAACAGTGATGGTTATTTAAACAGACGGTTTATTAAACAGACGGTTATTTAAACAGTATAACGACTGAAATTTATGAGAGTATTTTCAGTTCCCAACAACACAAACGTTTAGAACACTTTCGTTATTTTAAATAACAGTATGTTTGAAGTGAATATGTTTTATTTTAATGAAAAAAATTTGTATTTATTTTTAGTAAACCCAAATGATTTACAGAAATATTAAAACAGTGAGCACACAAATTGTGAATTTTTATAAAAATTCACCAATGCCTATAATTCTGTTAAATTGGGCAATTAAAAGCTGTCAGTTGATCCGTTAAAGATAAGCTTAAAAATTGAATAAAATCTGAAACTTTTTCATATTTTAAATACGTTCTAAAGTGCCATATATTAAAAGCGTATCATAATCCGTGCGCCGTCCCTATTTTTCTTTCTTATTCCATTTAGAAAGTGTATCATGATTCATGAGTGTGCCATTTTTCTCTTCCTTGGTGCATAAAACACAGCTTTGGAATTGAAATCTATTTTAAAATCGCTAGGGCGAGATTCAAGTGAAACGCGCGCGATCGAGTTCGAATCGAACATTTTTCAGTCCACAGTTCGAACGTTTTGGCAGATTGCTTCCAATGAACAAACCTATCGCGCTGTCACGTGATGAAAACACGATTGGCTTGTTTCAATTGAATAAGAAACATTGATATCTTTGGAAGTTCCTCCTATTGGACGCGGAAAACGTTCGAATTGTGTTTCACTTGAATCTCGCCCTAAAACTGTTTTACAATCTTCGCCAAGCATATTCCAATTATATTTCACTATTTTAAATACTGCTTGGAATGGGCATCATAATCTATGAGTATGCCGTGTTTGTATTTCTTGTTCCCAAACACTTCTTTAGAACTGAAATCTATAATAAAATTGTCTACCAAAACAGTTTAACAATCTTTGTTAGTCATATTCTAGCTATACTTCACCTTTATAAATACCATTTGGAAAGTTTATAATAATCTATGAGTGTACCGTATTTGTCTTTCCTGTTCCATAAAACACTTCTTCGGAATTGAAATCTAATCGCCTACAAAACTATTTAGAATATTCGCCAGGCATATTCTAACTATACTTTTCCTTTGTAATAAACTGTCACGTTTGCCAGTTTCTAGCCAAATTTGGAAGGTATCGCCAATCTTGGTTCGATTTTGAAGAGTCATTTTTTAGCCCCAAACTTGGAGATCAGTTATCAAAAATCGCAAACCTTGTGCGACTTTCAACATTTTATTCTCCCCCAACCCTCCGCGTTATCTGGCAAAAACATTTGAAAAATGATCCGCCGTAAGAACCCGTGTAGACAAGTTATGTCGACGCTAAAAATCCTGCTTGGTTTTAATAGAGATGTGCCGGATCGTTAAAAAGTTAGATATGGGGATACGGATCTGAAAACGGATAAACTAGTTTTATATCCACGGATACGGATATGAAAATGGATTATTTGTTTCATATGTCCGCGGATACGGTGATGAAAACGGATCATTCGCTTTCATATCCGCAGATACGGATCTTTTTTCTTGAATATTATTTTTTGTGTGATATATATTATGTGTGAAATATTCTGCTACAATAATATCTTTTAGATTCTGTGTAGTGCATGGTTTAAAAAATATTTTAGTAATTAAATTTCATTTTTTAAAATCTTACACAGGATTCTATGCGCATTAAATTATATCACGACTAACAAACCAAGTAGGTTTTCAAATCTATAGAACCTCTTATTACATCTTATTAAGACAGTAGGCCGAAAAAACCATATGAGTTTCGTACACCCTCCAAAAAAAGTATTCGAGCAAGAGAGAAATTTCCTATTTTAGATTTGCGAATAATAATTGAGTTTTTGAAAAACGCACAACTTGATAGAAATATGGAAAGTCATATTTATACATAGCCTAATTCATATTCTATGATAAATAATTTTTAATATACGAAACCAGCGTAGGAAATTTCTCTCTTGCTCGAATACTTCTTTTGGAGGGTGTACATAAACACTACTGCCAGACACTTGAAAATTTTTAGGATAGCTAGCTCTTCACAAACCGTAATGAACACTGTAAGAAACGATAAATCGCTGTCTGTTAAGAAATTTTCAGAAAAAACTGTGTGTCGAAACTGGAGGGTGTTCTTGTATTACAAAATTAAAATATCTGGAGTAATTCCAGTCTAATTTCCAAACACTTGATAGTTAGCAAGCGTTTAAATAAATTTGAATGGGTGGATAATTCAACAAAAGATGGTTTAGGTCATTTTCCCCGAAATTTGTATACTCCTGATAAAATTTATCCTGTTTTAAATAATTTAACAAACTTTTGAAGCATACTAAAGAGTGTATCATCATTCAAAACCTATTAGAAATGTGCATGGACGCCGGCAGAATATTTCCCCGGGGGGGGGGAGCAAAGACTACTCAAGGGGGGGGGGAAAGATTACTTCAACGTATGGTTACCATGTTGGAAAGAGCAAAAAAGCAAGGGAAAACACTGCATAGAAAAATCCAGGCCCTTGCCCTATATTGCCGGCGCCCATGGAAATATGAAAAAAGGATGAACCATGTGATTTGTGGCACGGAAATGCGCAGAGAGACTAGACTTGTGCTTTATCGCCATATTTCGAGAATGCTTAATGTAAAGTACAAGATAAATTTACTGTCAACATACACATTACAAATCCTCTTGGCGTAAAATAAAATTAGCGTCAAGGGGAATGTAGATACATTAAAAAAAACATCTCTTATAGCATTTTTAAAAATATGAAAAAACAAAACCCCTCTCTCTGTCTCTCTCACACACGCACTTGAAATGTTATTCCTGAACCTTTCACAAATCATGATTTGCATTCATAAGCAGAGCAGCAATGTACCATTTTTTCATTGTTGTTGTTGTTAAAAGTGTAACGGTGCAAACGGTGATTAGCGCGCTAGCCACAAGCGCTCCATGGAAAACTAAAGGGCGAGTTGGATGCGCAAAAACTATGCGTGTGAGATCTTACCACAAGTCAGCTGTTGGGACATGAACTTTAAGTTACGGTTGCCAAAGCTATCTATATCCCTAATGTCTGTTCTATGGGATATACATCGAAATCTCAAAGTCGAATTTTTTGCATGATTACAATACTAAACTTTTGCATGCTTAAATAGTACATGTTCGAAAAGTAAATAATTATGTTTAACGGTGCAGTTCGAAAAAACCATGTGATTTTGGTACATAAGTACAAATCAACTAATTATGTCATCCACTTCAAAATTTTTAGAACGCCTCTTTACAAGCTGCACTATACACTGCAATAAGCGATAAACCCGTTACCCGTATCAGTTGCGAGACTTCCAAAAAAAATTCTTAAAAATCTGCAATTTTGTAGGATGTGTCACTTTTCGAAAATCTTTTGCTGTGCAATTCCCTGTTACATATTTTTTCTGAAAGTTTTATGAAAGGCACCGCTGTTTCATTTATTACGGAGGGTAATACAGCTTATAAAGAATTATTCTGAATTTTCCTGGGAGAATTCGTTTATTTCAATTTGTGTATTTAGACCTTGAGGGGGATTTTGTTTCTTCGAACTACACCCTTAAATACCATTTGCATAGCTATTAGGGGACTAAGCTCTACCTAAAAAGATTTTATCTTCCTATATGAAAATCCACTTTATTTAGGGGGTGGGTGGGGTGGAGCCCTTTGGTGGTGGGTGAGATTGGAGTGGGGAGAAAGCCTATCGCTAAACATATTCAGAAAGCTTACTAGGCAACGAGAATAGTAAATGCATGCTAACAGTTTTAAATTACTCGTACTAATTTACTTGTTTAGCAAAAGATGGATTTTTGTGCTAAGCAAGAAAAATCACGTATAAATAATGCACACAATAGGTTTTCGACAATAAAAGTATATTTAATTAAAAAAAAAATAGTGACAGAATAATTTGATTGTTTTCATTTCTTTGGCTCCTCCTGAAAAGAAAAAGATCTGAGAAAGATCCGCTGAAAAAAGGGGATCCAGATAATTATTTTTCGCTTTGATGTACCCGGATACGGATACGGATAATTTTTTATGGCGCTGACGGATCCGGAAACGGATATAGATCTTTTTTTATCTCCGCGGATACGGATACGGAGATCCGGCACACCTCTAGATTTTAATCTAGATTAGTCAACCGATGTCAAGAAGTTTTAACATTAAATTTTTTAATTTTCAACATAAAGATTACGCCTTTTACAATAATTACGTCCAAATCCCCCACCCCTTAAAGGAAGTCTGCTTAAACCACTGTCTACTCAATAAGAAAGTCTAAATCCATAGGACTCAAATGCCATAAAGGAAGCGTGATAGAGGCGATCTCACAATGTTCCTCCTTTCTTGTGGAGACGTAGACCTTTTGTAGGTAATCTCAAACACGGACAACTGACAGCAGCGTCTTGAATTTCCGGTATACAAAGGATTTTGATAGGTGTTCCTGCAATTGCAAGAGGAGTAAAGTATATTAAATGGGTACTCATTTTAACCAGACTTTAAAGCTCTTCAACTTTTAAACCGTATAATACGTTCATTTTGTGTGTGTTTTTTTCGAAAATTTTCAGAAAAACCCCAAAAACACCCCATTTTCGGTCACATATTTCAGCGTAGGAGGAGACTTGCACCTAGGCGGAGGGGAAAAACGTAGGACAATCATATTGGAACATAATTGAAGCATTAAAACAATAAAAACTTTACCATCAATTTTTTTTCGAATTGCGCACTTTTTTCTCCCTAACTACTGGCCTATGTCGGTAGGATGCCGAGCTTTAAGTCGAAATAGTTAAGTTCGTATATCGGCTGACCGAGGATCATCGTGCACGTGGGGAAAATCTGTATGTTAAATCTGTTGGACCGCATGTCCTCGTCCTGGGTAGGAAGGAGGGTGGGAGAGAGGTGCAGATCCGGAAATGACTCCTTTCCTGGTGACGTTCTAAATTCTGGGATTCATACTAAGTATTGGACCCACAAGTAATATGACCTACATTTTAGCAACTTGAGATTGCACATATCATCTCGAACTAAGTGCTGTCGCTGTTAATAAATTTTTAGCGTCTCAGCCTCAGCTTAGGGCCCCAAAAGTATTTTCAAAGGAAACTGTATGCGGACCTAAAAATTTATAGTGCCGTAAGTTTGCAGAATCGTGAGCACGAAAAGTTAAGGACGATATCTAAGCTAATTTACGACTATACTTAAAATAATTTTCATTTCGGAAAAAAAAAGAGCTCGGTTTCTCACGTCAGTCTTATACAGCAACAAGGCTCCAATCACGTACAGGGTGTCCAGCAAATAACACCCTGATTTCAAAGTTAAAAATCTCAGAAACAAAGATCAATAGAAGGGTAAACGATATGTTTATTATGTACACACTTAAAAAAAAAGAACAAAAATTCACTCCTAAGGACTTAGAATCGAGACAAACTTGTCCCGGTTTTCAATCCTTCGGAGTCATTATCGCTTCTCAGGAGTGAAATTTAGTTCCTTTTTTTCAAGCGTGTACGCTGTAAAAATTTCTTAGAGAAGTTTCGAAGCAGTAATTACAAAAACCGCTAACAGATGGCGTCGTAATTGCAGTCCTCTATAATGGATTGGTTTCCACATTCTCCAGATCTGACTCCTTATGACTACTTTCTGTAGAGCTCATTGAAAGTTATTGTCTACCAGCACCATCCCAATACGGTGGATGAGCTTGAATTGTCAATATGTGCGTGGCAAGTGAATACTTTTCTGTTGAGATATTACGGTCTGTGATGGCAAATTCCATTATTCGTTTGCGACACTTCTGTATGCCCAACGGTGGACATTTCGAAAAGATTGTGTTGTGACTGCTGGCTGAGAATAAGTTATACGTATGCATGGTGATGGTCGATCGATTTTGACGTGCAGCTAAAGCTTAAGGGGTGTTTGGGGGGGGGTTAACACCCCTTGTCAATGATATTTTAACTAAGTACACAAATTTTCAGTTTTTAACATAATTATGCCTTTCAACATTACGATTCTGTACATAACGCCCTCTCACCTTAAACGAAATCTGTGTACACTACAGTCTACTAGCAGCTATTGTAACTACTATTCCGAAACTTCCGCAAAAAAGTTTTACGGGTTAAATAATAAACATACCGTTTGCTCTGTTCTTCTATTGACCTTTGTTTTTGAGATTTCCACTTTTGAAATCAGGGTGTTATTTGCTTGACATCCCGTATTTGATTTGCAGAAATAGTATACAAATAATGTGCTTGATTTTAGTAGATGGAGAAAGGATTAATGAAAAATAACTCGAAAAGTTATTATTATTATTACTATTATTATTAATGGAAGAAATTTTGTGCTGAAAATTTCATATTAAGGTAATCTTCGTTCGAAAAATGACCCCAAAAATAATTTTTTCTCCTTGAAGTTCGGTTTTGATAGCTGGCGACATAATATAGTTTGCGATGACTCATATTCTAAAACCAAGTTTTGACCAAAAAACAAAAGTCAATAAAGCAAGATCTAGAATAGAAAGAAAAGATTCTTAAAATAGAAAGAATAGAATCTTAAAATAGCAAGAATAGAATCTTTAAAATCTTTCAGGAAAAAGAGGTGGGTAATCACCGTATAGACGAATATTGATACTTAATTTTAAGTTAGAAAAAATGTACTTCCGTACGAAGAATGGGTTCTCTCTCTTTCTCTCAACTAGTATCGAGCATATAGGTAATGTTTTTCATCTAAGTTTGCTTTTTCCCCAGAAGGAATTATCTTCAAATGGCACATACGACGTTCCCGTGCATAAAATAGTTTGTAATCTTGTACCGTATCTTATTTTTTTAAATTTCGTTTGACAACAAGCAGTGTTTATTAAGTTATTTCGGGAACTAAAATTTCATAGAAATAACTCAATTCACAAAAGGGCGTATTAAAGGGGAGGGGCGCCCCCGCCCCCCGAGAAAAAAGAAATTAATGTAAAAGATTCTATTTTACTTCCATAAAATGGATGTATATGTTAATCTTCTAACTAACCGCCCCCCCCCCCGATAAACTTGCAATAATCCGCCACTTAATTCACATTTGAAAAAAATAATCAAATTATACGCTTTATTAAAATTTGTGATTCTAAAATACTTTCATTGTGTCTATAAGAATATTATATAGTCTAATAGAATAGAAAAAATGATAAAAGATTAGCATATTCGTTAAAAAATTGAATTTAGAAGAGAGTGAAAAAAAAAGCACACAACTGCAGGGAATGACAAGATTTATTCACAAAATTGTTTTTGTTGTGGGATTACGGCCAATTATCTGAACGAGGGATCTAGGCCGAGAAGTGGGGTGCCCACCGTGAGGGTCTTTCTAAGGGGTTCAAATCCATACTTATGCTACGTTTCGAAGGAAACCACGGATAACTCCGAATGGTTAGATCGGCGGACGCGACGTGGTTTTGAACCAAGCACCTTTCGTCTCCCAGTTCAAAGCACTAAGCGCTAGGCCACTGGTCTGGCTATACACAAAATTACTTGCAATTAATAAGTCAATTTACTAGAACACGAAACATATCTCTATCGTCAGGCTTAAATTAATTGTTACTATATATCAATTGTAGTCTTTTCAAAACAAAGAAGGCGCAGAAAACTACCACGACTTGTAATTTTGTAGACAAGTATTATTAGAATGAGCTTCGTTAGCTCAATAAAGCTTTGTATGCATATCTCTCTTTCATTAACGGACTCTGAAATTATCATTACTTGAGCACTTTGCTTTTATTTAAACATGTCTGTGTAACTCCCGCAAGAATATAGTTAGTGAGTGAGAGAAAGAAAGGAAAAATAAAACTGAAAAAACAGTGGTAGTAGAAGAAACACAGCAGGAAAGAAATAGCTCAATAAATTTTTCGGACGAGCCCAAGTTCGAACCACAGGTGGTTCCCTCATTCGTTTAAGAAAAAAACCTAGAAAAATGCGACCCCGGTGTTTCTGAGAAGTGGTGGAAAGCCGAGGAACCTAAGCGGGAGGGACAGACCTAAGTAAGTAAGTTTTATAAGACAAGAAAAAAATATGCGCTTGCGATCTACTATCGGCTTTTACGAGCCTATAAATAACAGCCTATGCCCCCCTCTCTCTCTTTCGTACGGGTCACGATTTAATGAAGATATTAAAACATTCATAGACAGCACAAGGAAAAGCGCCTTGCTCGAGGGGCTGTCTGCTAATTGCGCACCTTTAATAAGGAGGGAGGAGCGAAGTGAAGCACATTGCGTCACACAATCATTGCTCATTTTTTACGCCTCTTTTATTACCTGGGACTTTATTTTTCTTGTTTTCACGATCAGATTCCGGCGAATAGAGAGTCATATATTATGCGAGAGTTCCCTTTGACGGCGATGGATTGTCAGCGACCTTTTGCAAGCGGTAGCTAATTTAATCATTAGCGTATAGGCTAACATCAGGAGAAGACGGGGAAATAGTCATTTAAAAAAGAAAGCTTAAAAAAAAAAGCTTATTCTTCGAAATTGAGAAATATTTACAGCGATCATTAAAGTCGTATTAAATTTCTGTTCGCGAAGATGTAAAAAAATATTATTCAATATCGTTAAAATCAGACTAGTATTTAATGAAATCACGATTAAGCGCCAATACAGGTAGTTGGGTATAGAGAGTTATAAAAAAGAAATATCGCTTAAAGGTAAAATTACTTCCTTCTGTGTGATTGGATATATTATTCAAACTAATTCTAACTTTTTTCCCCCTTTTTTAAGTGTCATCTTACAACATCGTGCAGCAGTGGCGTAGCCAGAAATTTTTCATGGGGAGGGGGGGGGGGGGTTACGACTACTGCAACTCACGTAAATGCATATGTGTATGTGATAAGGGGTTGAAGAATGTACATTTTGTATGACAAAAAATTTCTCATGGTGGGGTTGTGATCCCCCTATCATCCCCCCTTGGCTACGCCACTGTCGTACAGGTATAAAGGTAATATCAGTTATAAAACATTTAAGTTTTGAAAATTTAATCACAAAATGAGTTTTAAAATCTGCATATCGTATAAACTTCCATTTTACAGCATTTGTGCCATATATGCCTTCTTATTCTAGTAATTCAAGAAATGTTTACTAACGACGCTGAACACAGTAAATCATATAAAGGCAAAAACAATGTCAAATGAAAATGATAACTTATTTTATGGCAAAATTAATAAAATTTTGATGAAGTATGTGGGTTCCCGTATGGATAAGTTACGTGTAATAGTGCCAAAAACAAAGTTAACTAGAATAGTAGGGCATAGTCAGCTTAAATGATAATTCTCCACTTCTTCCAACTTGAAAGAAATAATGGGGGGGGGGAGGGACTCGAATTAACCCTTAACTGCAGGAATTTTAAGCACGTCCGCTCCTGATCATGGGATATTCACGAGCGTAAGCTAAATTTCCTACGTCAATTTTGTGAATAACCTATTAATCTTTCGAAAAACTTGCAGTTTGAAAGAAATATCTGATATTTTTATTATTCACAACATGAAACATTGATTATCAAAATACCTCTTATGTCATTTCTTATGTCGAACTTAGAAAAGCTATGTTTTATATGTTAGTTCAACATAAGAAATTTGGCTCGTACTCTAATCCGGCAATGAACTTGCTTTAACATAAGATGTAAATATTCATTGCTATGAAAATGAAGATTAACGTTGTGGGAAGCTACTTTGAATCGTAATTAGACTAAAATTAACTGCTCCGTAAAGTGCAAGTGATGGTGCGAGAAGTTCAACATTGTCCCGTTAATGAATTGGCTTTGCTGGGAGTTTGATATAACCATCGAATGCTAGCAGGTGGAACTCGCTAGATATTTTATTAGAGTCTCGCAAGACAAATGAAAAAGTAATTTAGAACAGCGGTCGGTAACCGATGGTCTACAGCATAATTTTATTGGACAGTAAAGAAATGCAGAGCAGAACTTATTTAAATTTGCTGAGCTGAAATTAATAAATGGAAATGTATATCATTCTCAAATACTGATAAAAAAAAGTTTCTTATCTTTACATAATAGGAAAGAAGGTAATTTAGACTATACAGGGTATCCCAAAAAGGTGGCAACGGGCTTTAATTCTTTATCAAATTAGAGATAAATGGGTAGTGTAAATCAAAAAAAAAAAAAAAATGTTCAAAATAAGGTCGGAAATAAGACTCTGTTAAGAAAAAATTCCTCTATGGTTAATTTTAAAAAGTTACACAAATTTGTATACGACCTCCGTACAAAACAATTCCTAATTAGTAAAATGTGCCCCATACTTACATGAGGTGACATACAAAATTTCAGAATTATACCTTAAAAAGTGTCAGAGGTATGAATATAAATATAACGCTGACTTAAACCACTTTTCCATGACTCTCGAAGGGAAAAAAATCACGTCGAATGATCGCATTTCAGGGGTCAGAAATTACGAAAGAAAATCTTTTTTCCTCTCTAGCTATAAACGTTTTCATTCAAAATCCATTCATTACATTCATAGTCAACGATCATCTTTCTTTAAAAATATCTCTGCGACGTAGTGTTATGAAATGTACTCAAATTTGGTACATCACCTCATGTAATGTGCCAAATGTATCAAGCACATTTTACTAATTGGCAATGTTTTTGTACGGGGATCATATGCAAATTTAAAAAGTGTAACTTTTTGTAAATGAACGAAAGGAATTTTTTCTTAACGGAGACTTATTTCCGACCTTATTTTGAAACTTTTTTCAATTTACACTGCCCACTGCCATGTCTAATAGATAAATAATTAAAGCCTGTTACCATCATTTTGGGATACCCTGTATGAACATGCCACGTAACTCATATTTACTCGACAAATTTCAAGTGTATATAATAACATAAACTCTTACTTTCTTCAGATTTCATGCAGATGATCAGAAAACAAAATGGCTATTTCTTCCCGCCACAATCAAAGTGAGATGTTTAACTTTTCCAACAGAGTTAAGCTATTTGATACCAACTTTAAATAATTTTCTCATTTGAAAATCATTCACTGAACCGCAGATATCTTCAATGACCCACTGTGCCCCGCTTTCCCCAACAGGGTGGTCACAAAAATCTATCCCGATATATGAATGTCAAGCGACCGTTCCGTTCAACTGATCGAGATGAGATTTCGGATATTATTCAGAAAATCAGAAATATGAGCTGAACGACGACAAAGTACAGAAACTCGAAGTTTCTGAATAGCAACCCCCCCCCATTTTTTTCTCGTCACAAAGTTCTCAGCGCATTCGAAAACCCTAAAGATCGTTGGAACAGTACGTGTATCACAAAAAAAGGACGCATTATGCACGTACAAAACAAGACTTTGAACGATCAATAGAAACACGATCGGGACACACGGAGGGAATTTGCATATGACAGAGGCAAGACACCATCACAGACAGACATTCGACAGATATTCAGCGTAAAAATTCTATAAAATGCAGGATGGGGATGTTGATTTTTCAGACAGGATCTTGTACATGTCGACATAATGACTCTGACAGGTCTGAAGACGAAGGTGAGACAAACATTGTGCATTCTGCAAAGTCCCATGAAAAAGAAGTCTCATGGTGTCATGTGTAGTGACCTCCGTGGCCGTCTCACTCAACAACGCTTCATTATCAGATCCAGTGCAGCAACGTTGTGGGAGATGTCCATTTAGTTACTCTCTCAAGTCGTTATGAAAGTTGGTAGGGATGGACGCGAGACGAGAAACAGGGCTGTCGCGCAGTGTCTCGTCTCGCAAAGAAATTGATTGCCTCGTCTCGCAAAATTAAGGACTGAGATTTTTTTACCACATTTTTAGTACATTAACCCTTTCGCGACGGGAAGCGCAAACGCGCGCTTATCGCTGAGGCCGGCAGTCTCTTTCGCAAATGTTTGTCCAGGGCCGGAGAGTTTTTCGCGATTAAGCCTAAATCCATGAACAGAACAATCAGAATATATTATAGTGTCACTATCACTACTATCTGAATCTGCTTCAGAATCAATATCTCATAATTTCAAATAATTTGCGCCATTTCTGCTATTTCAAGTTATTACACTTTCGAAGCTTCGACATTCTAACTGTAAACAGAGAAAAAATCCACGTCTGCTAGATCTAATTATCCACTAAAAACTGGACTGCAAACCGTAATACCCAACGCTGTAGCGAAAATAAAACTCCCTGCTTACTATAAAGAAATACCACGTACGTATTTATAGAGCCGTCATAAAGTATACCATTCAGAAACATTCCTTTCAACTTACGTTTATATTATCAAAAACCACGTGTATGTGAGTCATGCTACTCCCATTTTGAGTAGAAGGTCAAATCTAAATGTATCTGTAACCGCATGGACATACAATGCCATCTTGTGCCAAAAGTTATAGTTTTTAAAACGTTCCAGAACACTGGCACAACTATGTGACGGCCGGGGGTGAACGAGGAAACGCTCTGGCACGCCAGCGTGTCGGCCGGGAACTGAGTGCGTTTCTTACTGGCACGTATACGTGACAGTCGGCGCGAAAAGGTTAATACTACAGTGCGTCCCAAAAGTTTATAGACTAGCGTTTTAAGAGTTAATCAAGCAAGTGAGAAAGGCGAAAGAAATTATGCAAATATGTATTGACGCAAGAGAAATAGTGAAATGCTGAAAGTACTTCAAACAGTCATATATTTAATATGAAAAAATGAAAAGGAAATAATGCTGTCCCAAAAATATATAGACAACCGGTGTTAAAAGTTGATTGGAGTACTGATCTCCAAATTTGCATGTTTCAAGGTCATGTACTGGTCATTCAATAGCTTTTTGAGATAAAAGCGAAGCTGTCTTTCTTTCTTCGACTGATTAAAAAGATGCCTCGCAACGTGCAGTTTTCCGAAACTGAAATTTTCCAAATCTATCGTTTGGATGCTCGTGGAATGAAAGTTGTAGATATTGCAAGAAAACTTGGACGCAGTAGGCCTGGTATTTATCAAATTCTGTCAAAAGGTGACAATTTGAAAGCAAAATCTCACACTGGGCGACCAAAGAAAACAGCTAAAAGGCAAGACAGAGCGATCTTGAGTTAGCTTCAACCCAGAACTTGTCTGTGCGGTCAATTTCTAGAAAAGTGACCATTCCTGTATCAAAATCCATTGTGCATCGACGGCTGCAGGTAAGTAAATTGCTTGCTCATCGCAAAATGCTTCGTTCACCAAACTTGACAAAAAGGCATAAGGACACTCGTGTTCAGAGGGCTCGAAAGCATATGAACTCGACAGATGAATGGTTGAGTGTTATCTTCAGTGATGAAAAGAAGTTTAATTTAGATGGCCCCAATAGATGGCATATTACTGGCACGATATTCGCAAAGAATCGCAAACCTTTTTCAGCCGACAGCAAATAGGCGGTTCACTCATACTATGGGGTGCATTTTCCTATAATGAAGCTACCGACATTAGTTTTTAAAAGGTCGTCAGTATTTCCGAAGATTACCAGAAAATGCTTGAAGTACAGTTACTGCCATTCGGTAAAATTGCTAGGGGGGGGGGGATGGTTATATCAGCAAGACAATTTCTCGTTCACGTCTCAAACTCCACAATGTAATGGTTTAGACGAAACCAAGTAGCTGTTTTGGACTGGCCAGACTTAAGTCTGACCTGAACCCAGTGGAGAACCTTTGAGGAATATTATCTATGCTAATGAGCGTCAATTTACAACAGTTCAAGATCTAAAGTTGCAAATTAAATGAAGTCGGTTTTCTCTAAAGCCAGAATCTCTTCAAACTCTTATTTCGAGTATGCCTGATCAAGTTTTTGTAGTGATAAAAAAAAATGGCTCAAAGATTTGAATGTTAAAGAAAAAAAATATGAGTTGTCTATAAACTTTTGGGACACTAAATTTTAATTTTTAGTTTTCATCGCAAAGTCTGTGATTGTGTAATATTATTTTTGTATAGAATTATTGATGTCTTGGTGTTAATTATAATTTAAAATGCTTTTTGAAATATTTATTCACCTTTTTTCAATTATAAAATGAAAAACACAGTTGTCTATAAAATTTTGGGACGCACTGTATTTTATAAAAATTAATATTGTTAATAACAATTAGTTACATATTACCATTTCAGTACATATATTAACTCATGTGCATTAGATGTAATAAAAATTCAGATTTAATCCGTAATATATAACGTGACATGACACCGAAAAAGTATTTGCTGTTATTTATTTCCGGAACTGCGTAAATGTAATATGTATGGTTGGTGGAAGTTTCATTTGCGTCTGAAATTATATAAAGCTTTGAATTTTGTTAGAAATGATGCAGAACTCAGAACCTGTTGCGCAAATAAAATTTTAATCTAATTAAGAGGCATTGCAGGGGCAAATCGGGCAGGGCGTTCCCATCACCATCTTAGAAGTTCATGATTTTATTTTATTGTGTTGCCTTACCCAAGGAAAGAACAAATCTGAAATATTTTTGATTTACCTCTGTTAGTTATGGAGTTATGGGGGGTCAAAGTACAACAGAGGAGCAACGTCGAAATAATTTAGGGCCATTTTTGCCAATTTATTCTCTCGACTGTGACTGGCTGAGGTGCTTCAGATAATTTTTCATTTTATCCTATAATATACCTTGTATATTAACATCTCAAATTGAAAATTCATTCGAAAATTGTCAGAGCCCGAAATTAGGGCCCCCCAAAATACCCCCAATTTCATAAAAAATACAGTTTTAAGAATGCTTTAAATCTTGGCTCTGACGTGATACAGAAACAATTTTTGCACAGTGCAGTTATATATCTTCATATAAAGTGAATCCAATGTTAAAAACTTTTGAAGGCCTCCAGGGCCACCCGGTACGGGGCCCCAAGCATGGTCCTTAGCGCTAATTTACGTAATTTCGAAGCATTGGTACAGCTGAAGCCGACTTCCCACAAGAGAACTATTGACATGGAGATGTAGTATCGATATAGTAGTTTCATATTATGAAAAAACATTTCTTGAAGGTACAACCGTTTCCAAGAAAAATCCCAAGAAGTACCTCCCTATTTGGGACATTCCACTGGCACGCATGGGGGCATTTCGGCGTTACTTTTAGAAGTTTAATCGACAGTGGCAATATTGAAAATTAACTTATTCTTCATATATGTCAAATATATCCTCCATATATCACAAATATTTATTTTACAGGGGCACTCATAAGAATTACATTACGCTGTATGGGGATCTCTGTAACTACTGAACCGATCCGAAATTTTTTTTCACTGATGGAAAGTTACACTATCCCTGAGTATTATAGGCTTGTTCTCAGCATGCTGCATAACTAGTTCTTTTACAGGGATACTGAAAAAGTCTAGCACATGACTCTGTATGGACATCTCTGTAAGTACTGAATCGATCCTAAAGATCTTTTCACTGAAAGCTACACTATTCCTGAATAACATAGCCTAAATTTCATGCATGCAGCATAACTTACAGGAACACTCAAAATAATTCGTAAACATTGCCGTAACTGTCTCAATTCGCCACTCAAATTTATTCAAATTTCATTCATCTCCATTCAAATTTTTGAGCAGTGATTCTAAAGATCTTTTCACTAAAAGCTACACTATGCCTGAGTAACATAGGCTAAAATTCATGCATGTAGCATAATTTACGGGAACACTCAAAGTAATTCGTAAACATTGTAGTAACTCTCTCCATTCGCCACTCAAATTTATTCAAATTTTATTCAGATTTTATTAAACTCCATTCAAATTTTTGAACAGTGCAGTTATATATCTTCATATAAAGTGAATCCAATGTTAAAATTTTTTGAAGGGTCCCAGGGCCCCCCCGGTACATTTTTTGAAAGCATCCCCGCTTTCAAAAAAAATTTAACACAGGAATAAAAAAAATATACCTTTTAATAATATGAAACTACTATGTTGAAACTACAACTCCATGCCAATAGTTCTCACGTGCGAAGCCAGAGACAGCTGTACCTTTGCTTCGAAATTGCATAAATTATCGCTAAGGATCATGTTTGGGGATCGGGAATTTTTTTTTCTGTATCACGTCAGATCCAAGATTTAAAGCATTCTTTAAAACTGTATTTTTTATGAAATTGGGGATATTGGGGGGTGGGCTTATTCGGGGCTCTGCCTATTTTCAAATGAATTTCCAGTTTTGGATGTTAATATTCAACGCATATTATCAGATTGAAAAAAAAATTCTCTGAAGTCTCTCAGGGCAAATCACTGTTGAGAGAGTAAAATGGCAAAAATGGTCCTAAATTCGTCACTCCTCTGAGGTACTTTGACCACCCCCCCATAACTCCAAAACTAAAAGAGCTAAATCAAAAATATTTCAGATGTGTTCTTTCCTTGGGTAAGGCCACACAAGAAAAAAAAAATTCATGAGATTCTGAGATGGTGGTTGAAACTTTCTACTTTTTTTTTTTACCTGATTTGCTCTTGCGATGCCTCTTAAAATGACTGGAAGGTAGAGGCCGCAAAGCTGGGAGCATTCAAAAATATTTAACATTGGATTCACTTTATATGAAGATATATAATTGCACTGTTCAAAAATTTTAATAAATTTGATTGGCGAATGCAGACAGTTACTGCAATGTATACGAATTATTTTGAGTGTTCCCGTAAATTATGCTACATGCATGAATTTTAGCCTATGTTACTCAGGAATAGTGTAGCTTTCAGTGAAAATATCTTTAGAAACACTGTTCAAAAATTTGAATGGAGTTTAATAATAAAATTTGAATAAATTTTAGTGACGAATGGAGACAGTTACGGCAATGTTTACGAATTATTTCGAGTGTTCCTGTAAATTATGCTGCATGCATGAATTTTAGCCTATGTTATTCAGGAATAGTGTAACTTTCAGTGAAAAGATCTTTAGAATCGATTCAGTAGTTACAGAGATGTCCATATAGCGTCATGTGCTAGAATTTTTGAGTGTCCCTGTAAAAGAACTAATTATGCTGCATGCTGAAAGTCTATATTACTTAGGAATAGTGTAGCTTTCCATCAGGGAAAAAAAATTTCGAACCGGTTCAGTAGTTACAGAGATCCCCATACAGCGTAATGTAATTCTTATGAGTGCCCCTGTAAAATAACTATTTGTGATATATGGAGAATATATTTGAGATATATGAAGAATAAGTTAATTTTCAATATTGCCACTGTCGATTAAACTTCGAAAAGTGACGCCGAAATGCCCCCAAGCGTGCCAGTGGAATGTCCCAAATAGGGAGGTACTTTTTGGGATTTTTCTTGGAAACAGTTGTACCTTCAAGAAATGTTTTTTCATAATATGAAACTACTATATTGATACAACATCTCCATGTCAATAGTTCTCCTGTGGGAAGTCGGCTTCAGCTGTACGAATGCTTCGAAATTGTGTAAATTAGCGCTAAGGACCATGTTTGGGGCCCGTACCGGGTGGCCCTGGGGGCCTTCAAAATTTTTTAACTTTGGATTCACTTTATATGACGATATATAACTGCACTGTGCAAAAATTTTTTCTGTATCACGTCAGAGCCAAGATTTAAAGCATTCTTAAAACTGTATTTTTTATGAAATTGGGGGTATTTTGGGGGCCCTAATGTGGGGCTCTGGCAATTTTCGTATGAATTTTCAATTTGAGATGTTAATATACAAGGTATATCATAGGATAAAATGAAAAAATTCTCTGAAGCACCTCTGAGCCAGTCACAGTCGAAAACATAAATTGGCAAAAATGGCCCTAAATTAAATCGACGTTGCTCCTCTGGGGTACTTTACCCCCCATAACTCCAAAACTAAAAGAGGTAAATGAAAAATATTTCAGATTTGTTCTCTCCTTGGGTAAGGCAACACAATAAAAGAAAATCATGAAATTCTGAGATGGTGATGGGAACATTTTTCCATTGACCTGCCCGATTTGCTTTTGCAAGGGCTCTTAAGCGGCCCCAATGTGCGGAATAGTGAATTCATAAAAGTTTCAATTGGGGACAGGATAATTATAGTGAAGCCTGCTTATCCCCCTCTTGTTTTAGTGTATGAGATTTCATATTTAATCGGGAACCCGGGTTTAGCCTGTTCATTCACGCCATCAAAAAGAAGAGGAAACAGAGAAGACTTGTGACCAGGGATGTTTCTCAACATGGATCTTTGAATGCTCGGCTGAGACCCTGCGTTGTATTAGCGAAATTGCTCCAGTAGATGATTCATTTACGTTCGCATACCTTGCCTTATGGGGAAAGAAGCATTTTTAATAACTTATGAAACATTTTATTTGTAAATATTAATTTATTCAAGAGAAAAATATGAAATATCCATAAGATTTAATTACATATAAGTATTCATGCATTTTGATCCATTATTTTCCCATTGATCCATTTTGTGGCCAATTTTATAAGTAAACAAAAAATCGCAATTATTAAGTTTCTAAACAGAGCATAAAATATGAAAGTAAGCATACTTGCTTCAACTGTTTCAAAAAATGTGATAATTATAGCCAGACATTCTAAATAAGTTTGAAGTTTTTTCCATGAAAAAATAATTATAGCATACTTGAATAATTTATTCATAATTCTGGATTATGCTTAAATATGAATTAGTCATTAAAACTCACTTGCAATTTAAACCTCATTTTTAAGCTATCTAAATATTTACAAAAAACAACAATTATTAGAACTATGAAAACGAATATCTATGTTGACATTAGTGATCATTTGGGGGGGGGAGGCTAATTAAAAGAATAAAATAGTTCTGTAACAAGATGATTTGAATTCCATTGGATTTTACTTACAAGCAACAATTACTCTGCGCAAATTAATAAATGAATGGTTTCTTCTGTACTTATTATATATATAAATTTACACATGAAGGGTTCTTTTTTCTATAACATTACGATCTAGATAGACATTTAACAATATATATACAGTGAAACCCACTTATACAACCGACAATACACACGCCCACACGTGTGAGTGTGTGTGTGTTATAAGAACATTTCCCAGATTTGATCAAACATTTTATGTGGAAAACGTCTTAAACGGAAAAGCACTAAGCATAAATGATAGAAAATAGTATAAACATATTTCTTTTATAAAGAATAATTGAAGTATTATATTATAGTTTCATCGTTTCTTAAAATGAATTTTCAAAAGTACGAACAGGAATATCATATAATAGCCATCCCTGGACACGTGTGTTATATAATAGCCATTCTTCACTTAGCGTCCATATGAACTAATGATGCAAATGGGTTACAAATATAGTCTCGCGTCTCGTGTCGCAAAAATTTGTCTGTTTCGTCTCGCAATATAGACGAAAACGCGAGACTAGATTGTCGTGTAGACGCAATGCGAGATTTCTCTCGTCTTGCGTCTATTCCTAAAAATTGGGGAAGCTTTATCCGATCCCGATGGAAAATGAAATCTTGGGAGTTTCCTTTAAGTTATTTACTAGATTTGTTCCCGTTACAAATCCGTAACATGGGTCGTTACAGTTCTTTCTGCATAGGAAAATGGCCCATAAAGCTTTCTCTCTGCATGTGTAGCAGACGGAGTTCAGTTTTGGAGAATTTCAATAATTCTCCGAAGTGTTCTGGACCTCAAACTCGAAAATTATGCCTGTTGACTTTGGCACCACCTAAAAAATCTGTGCGTATGGGAACAGCAGGTATTTCCTTTAAAACTTTGCACATTACTTAAATAATAGCACAATCAGTGGGGGAAGAGTGGGCGAAATCGTGTGGTAGAGCAAAACGGGGGGGTTTCGATTTTCTCACTTATCAAGCGTTGCCATCTCTATGTCATTGCTACAGTACAGGTTCTGCATTGTGCATAACGTGTCTGTTTTTCATTTCCACGTCGAATACTGTTTGCAGAATCACAGACAGATACTTTCCTAAGATTTACTGCTTTTTTTATTACCCTGATCTAAGGTAAGTATACTGTTAGGATATTTTTTGTTAGATTCGTAAGCAGATAATAACGTGACAGTTTACATTTGCTAAAAGTGATGTTTTTCAAGTAAATTGCATGAAAAGTAGAATTATATTCAATGCGGTTTATTAGTTAGGCCTAGTCATTTTAAATAGTTGCATGTAAGGCAAATGGGGTATCGAGTTGAGACCTTGTCTGATCGTGTGACGAACAGAAAAAGGTAAAAATATGGAATGTCGGACAGACAGTCCACAAGCTAAAAGACATCACGTTGCTACTCTACCAACAGACGACACATTGTCAGACAGTGATCCAATGATGTAGATGTTACATGCTTGTGCTGTACCAATAAATATACTAGATCAGAACAAAGCCAAATGCGAATCAAGTGCAGTGTAACAAATGGGATCATTACTTGTGCGCTGGTGTGTCTGTGGATGATAAGTATACTTAAAACTGCAAACTGTATTGGCATCCCGTTTTGCCCTAACCCATACGGCAAAATGGGGTAATTTGCAGGTTTGAATATATTGAGATACAGATCCCAAAATATGCCGCGTATTTCAAGTTTCAATAATGTAGAATAACAACTAAGATTGTAAAACTGAAATAAATATTACTTATTTATTTCTATTTGTAACAGAGTTATCGGCCAGAATAACCTTAAGTACCCCATTTTGCCCGCCCTTACTTTATAACTTACTCTTGCGCAGTCCCGGACTGGGAGGGTAGGGGCCCGCCCGTCTCAAGAGAAGGGGGCCCCGAGTTATTCTGTAACCGATAAATAATAGGATGTGTTAACTTTTGGGGTATGGGGGGTATGGTGTTATTATTAATTAATTATGATTGATAATTAATGCATTAATAAAACATTGATTTATAAATTAATATGCACCATTCATATTAATTAATCCCTTGTTCATTCGGGAACCCTCTATCAAAAAAGTTTGAGAACTACGTTTAAATTGGTGTTTTGAAGCCATCTGAGACGCAATTGCAGTTGCAAAAAATTTTGTGTGTGTCAAACTTCATTCAAGTGCTACCAATATAGCACTTTTTTTTTTAATTTTCTTTCTGTTTTCCGTTTGGGGGCCCACCCGTCTGCAGACAGTCGGACACCCTGGCCAGTCCGGGTCTGCTCTTGCGTCTCAACACACTGAGCATCAAGGAAAGAAAAATAATAAAGGAAAAAGACGATCTTTTCAGGCACACTGTATTGTACATGTTATGGAGCATTGAGGAACTTGCTCAGTATTCCTCTGAATGTTTTTGTGAAGAGGTTTTTTTTTATGCGATTTGTTGATTATTCTAAAGCTGCTGTGTTTGATTAATAGTTCATTTAGGGAAGTACTATTTGTGAAATGAGCTGTGAAGATTATTCTATGAGTTTCTAGAAAAACTAACTCTTATGTTTTCATCCTTATAACTCGGACTGGGTTCCAAACACTATACAATATCCCGGACCCTATATATTCTCATTTAATTCGGATCCTTAAAGAAGCCGTCATTAGCGTGAAAACGGTTCCAACGGATTACTTTCATTTAATTATACAGTGTGCCGGGTAAAGTCCGTTGCCACTCCAATAATTTCTAAAAGTCAAGAGCTATAGTCGTAAAAGTGGGGGTCTAGGTATAGTAAAGTTGACATGCGCTACGCAAGAAAACCGCTTACGGTGCCACCTGGTGGCTAAATTTGGAATTCGCGGTCTTATCTCAAAAATAGTGCGAGAAACGTGAAAAAAGTCACTTACAAAATTGTTCAGGATCATCGATTTAGTAAGAGAAGACACCTTGCGTGCATTAATGTAAAAAATAAAAAATATAAAATATAAAGGGTGAAAGCACAATACTTATACTTTCGCCAGCTTGCCATTAGTAATGTCGCGTAAATGCGGGCTAGGATCCCTTAGAAAGTCCCCCACGGAGGAGTCCCCATAGGTATAGAACCCTAGTGCAGTCAATCGGCTTTAATCCACAAACCAAACCAAACGAATCCATTAGTAATGTAATACAATATGTAGCAGGAATTGCAGACCAGAGTCCAGATGCGTAGTTTACTGACGGAAGACGCTTTTAACATGTAAAATAAATGAACCTAATGTCAGGAAGTGCAGTGTTAGAAAACTTGACCATAAAAATTTGCGATTTATGTCTTCCATTCTTTGCATTATTTGTGCCCATTATTATTATCTATTACATTGTTATTACATTGTCTTACTAAATCCACGATGCTGAACAACTTTGTAATTGACTTTTTTCCCGTACCTCATACCGTTTTTGAGATAAGAGCGCTAACTCAAAATTTAGCCGCCAGGTGACGCTGTAAGCGGTTTTCTTGCGTAGCGTAGGGCAACTTTACTATAGCTACACCTCAATTTTATTACTATAGCTCTTGCCGCTCAGAAATTATTTTGGTGACAACGGATTTTATTGAGCACACTGTATATTAGCTTCATAATTTTTTCGAGCATTAAATGTTTCAGCAAATGTTATTTATCGGAAGCGATCTGAGATACCTTCTTCTGGATCTCCGATCTGAGACTTCTGGAATTAATTACATTATTTCAATGATAAATAGATTGTAATGGACTTTTCTTACTCTAAGTGCTATTTTCAATTATATTAAAATTAAACACTTAATACTGTATTTGTTTTTAAATAATTCATCTTTGTAAGAACTTCCATATATTTACCCCGGTGGAGTTAATTTATTAATACAGGTGAAACTCATTCAAAACATTATTTCAATAATGAGCATATTGATTACATTTTAATGTGCACACTGGCTATAAATGATACATATTTCAGAGATTTTGATTAAACGATCAAAGGAATCTCTAACACTTATAGAAATCATTTCTATGAACATACGACATCTAGAAAGAGCATGCATTGAAAATCACAGCCGTCTTCACTTATGATTTATAATTCTTCTATGAAACTATTTATCCTTAAATAAATGTATTCCGAGAATGATTAATGGCCAACATTTATATCTATTAAATAGTTATGGCTATATTCCTGCTTCCTAATTACACATTTTAAATGTGATTATATACATCAGACGATACGATTAGAGTTCGGGTATGGCTATTAAAAACCACATGATATATTTAACGACCATAAAAGTTTCCTTTCTCATAAGTGAAATAAAACATCTATTTTAAATGGGGTTCTTTCTACAATGTGTATTTTTCATTTATTATTAATTGTGAAAATAATAATGAAAGTTACATAGTTATTTAGTCATTATCATAGGCTTTTATGTGGTATAGAATCACTTCTGTATCAGTCATGTAAATAATTCATAGTTTTTCAAATAACACACAGGTCATTCATCAAGCTAATGGTGCGAATGCATAATTGTAAATTCTCACGGGAATTTTGGTATGCCAGTAACATTAGTTGCAAAAATTCGAATTTTACCTCAAAAAGTTGAACTTTGACTTTTTATCAGCGATGAAGTTACGCATATTATTTTACCGCTTCAAAGCTTTGCGGAAGGGTAAGATGCGTAACGCAGTTTTAAATCAAATTTCAGAGTGGAAATATGAATTTATTTAAATTTTTCGTGCAAATATATTAATCAACAAAAATATGGAAATTGTTGAACAGAATAGTCTTCAATTTCATTGTGACAATCAAAATGTATCGTTCAAGTTTGTTGAGAAAGGTGTGACTTAGATATCTGATGATCTCTTTGATTCTCAGCCTATACACTTCTGCATCACTGGAGAAAATGAAAACTGTTCTCAACAAGCATTTTTAAGAAATTTTACAGCAAATTCAAAAACATTTTAAAACTTTTGAAGCAGATTGATATTTAATTTCTTTAATCATCTTTTTTTCCACTTGTTTCCCTTTGTCTTACACTTTCTGCCTTCTTCAGCTTTCAAGCGAGCTACTCTTTAGAAACCATAAGTTTTCCTGCAGTAAATTTCATTCTTTTGGAAAGTAACATTTATGATTACTCCAGGGGCGTAGCCAGGGCGTGGCTGATGGGGCTGTAGCCACCCCCCGAAATAAGTAAACATGGGATTTGGAGAAAAACTGCATATTCATGGATAAATTTGAAACTTCGTCTTTAGAAATTTGAGGTTCAGCTACGGACCTAAGCCAAATTTTTAATTTTCTAATTCATGTTTTTCCAACTGCAAATTTTAAAACTCGATTTGTGAGTTAAAAGAAAATATGTATTTATTTTTACATGCAAACACTTTAAGTGAAGTAAAAGGAGTCCACCTCATTCAGAAAAAAGATATGTTGTATTGATTTTTATAAGTTATATTGGACACAAGTTCGCAGCCTCCCCCGAAAAAAAATTCCTGCCTATGTTATTTATAGGATTACTCGCTTCAAATTTTTAAATGATGATTCTGAGCATTTCTTGATTAATCTATCACCTTTCACCTTTTAACGCATGAATGGAGGAAGATATGTAATTTTGATGATAATGTTTAGATCAGCATCTGCATACATCTTTCTACCTTTGCAAAGCATAGCCAGACATACTTATTTGAAAATTAAATACATTCTTAAATGCATCACACAGTAATCTACTTATATTAGTTATTAACTATAGCTTAAGTGAATTAGTGCAATTAATTTATTTAACTGATTATTAAGATTTTTATTGAT
Source organism: Cheiracanthium punctorium (assembly GCA_038373885.1). Lineage (NCBI taxonomy): Eukaryota > Metazoa > Arthropoda > Arachnida > Araneae > Cheiracanthiidae > Cheiracanthium > Cheiracanthium punctorium. The sequence continues at coordinate 30,430 of JAWZYV010013900.1, forward strand.
AATCAGGTCGTCAGGATTTTATACTAAGCATAATATAACATATTAACTTACTGCATAGAAAAACTTTCATTCAGAAAAACCACAAATTTAACAGTTCATGTAACTAAGCCTAATTTTATACTCATTCCACCCCATAGTAATTTTTTAACACTTTCGGATCAGAAGGTTTTTAGTACTTTTAATGATTTTTTTAAATACTTGAAAGATATCTATTTTACTAATTTGAAGTTCATAATGCTTTTAATCATAAATTTCAAAATGATCCTATTCATAATAAAGAAAATATTTAAATGTGCTAAGAGTTAGTATGAACAAAGTATTGGAAGAAGCATGTTTTAAAGCGCAAAAGGTGTTCCGCATAAAAAAAAACATTATTTTCAACATAAAACTTTACAGACTTAAAATTGCAAGGAGCGGTTTCGGAAAGGTGGCGTATCTTCTTTTTGTTCTGAGGGTTTTAATTTTGGTTTCTCAATTTTCGGTAATTCTTTTTTTCTTTTTTACTTTTTAAATAATAAGTAGTGTAGTTATATCAATTTTAAAAGCAAGAAACATTTTTCAAATCTCTACAGGTAAGCAGTTAAAAGTACAAATATTTGACAGTCTTATTTTAATCTTATGCAAAACAAGCTGAAGTACCCGTCCTTCGTACGGGAACAATTATGATTTGGCAATTCAAGTAAATCATAATTGTCATTTTAACTGCAAATGCAAAGAAATATGAACTGATAACTTAAAAAGAACACTTAAAAGATACTTTTACAGAGTGAATGTGTAAACCGTTCGTTTATAAACGACTATCCCAAAAACATTTGCGCCACTTAAAATATAAGTTTGTGAGTTTATTTAAATTATGATAAAAACTGTTGTATAATCTATTTTCGAATTTTCACAGAATTTAAATGTTTGTTTATTTACAATGCTTCTCGCAGCTTTTATATTTTGTTTTGGCATTTCTGTATCTTTTTCTGAGATTAGTTGGTTTATAAAGTGTTTTTCCTTATTATGACATAATTATGAATTATCTTTTAATTTATTCAAGCACATCTGTATGTAAAAAATAATAAAAAATACTTATATTGAGCTTGGATAATATGCAAATGGCAATTGGGCGATAATATGCAATATGCAATTTTCGGCGTTCGTTATGAAGAATATATTTTAATATTTCCCACCTAAAAAATTGGAAAATGCACAATAAATTAATGCAAAAGTTTACTAATTATGTAAGTATACACAAAGACTAAAAATAACTATGTTTTACTGACATAATATTTTCATAATATACTTTAATATTTCAGATATAAAAAATATTGAGAATTCACAATGAAGAAATGCAAAAATTTACAAACTATGCAGAGGTACTGATAGGAATTTTTTTCAAGGAGTGAAAATACTCGTTTACTGATTTTTGAGGCGTGATTTCAATTTTAGAGGAGTAAATCTAGCGGTTTATAGAATAGAAAACAAAATCTGGTATCAAAGTGAACAATGGAAGAAAAAAAGGCTTTAAATTTATAAACTTTGAATTATTCGAAAAAAGAATTATCCAATTTATGGTTTATTCTTTCACTAGCCGCCTCCGGCGACCAGTGTTAATAAATCTTGTTCGGAGAGAATCCTGTTCCTCACCGGCTTCCTTAGCACTGAAATCTCTCGGATTCTGAATGGAATTTAAAATTAAGATGGGTTAAAACAGGAGCGGCCCTAGGGTAAGTGGCGCCCCCTGCTAATTTAAAAGAAGACTCCCCCTTTTTATGCTCTAGTTAGTTTGAGTTGAAAATGACGCCCCTTCGAAGCCGGCTCCCAGATGCGATGCTAACCGTGTCGGGGCGCCCCTGGTTAGAAAAATGAGATAGATAAATGATAAAAACCCACAAAAAGATACAAATTAATTTCGTCCTATATTAATTCTGAAGAGCTTCTGGATATACTGGCCTTTATCAAAAAACGGAAAGGGGAAAAAAAAGTCTGAGACTAAGAAAATCTAAAACACTTTCAGATTTTAAATACGCACTACAGCACTATATATTAAAAGCGTAATATAATCATTGGGTCTTCCCTATTTTCTTTCCTTATTCCATTAAGTTGGAAAGTATACCATTATTGAGATGAGTGTGATTAAACACAATTAAAATTGATATTTCTAACATCCTTTATCTGGATGTAATACATTAGAAATAGATGGAGAAAAGCTGCGCAGAAAAATGCACAATTCCAATTGAATGAAAATTTCAAAAACTTATTCTCAGGTGTATTCATAACCCAAATAGCAGACGATTAAATTACGATAAATAGCGCAAAGCGTTACAATCCTCCTCAAAATCGCACATCAGCCCTTTTACTTTTCGCCAAATTAAAAAGTTGCACATTTTAGTCTCGGAAAATTCCTCAAATCCTATTTCTCTTTTGAGTATAAAACATTTCATTCCTGCTCTGATTTCACATGCACACGATATTTTAATTAAAAAACAATCTTACAAATAATCTAAACAAAAAAAATCGTTTTTCTTTTATTTTTACTTCAAGAGTCTGAATCCTTTAATAAACTTGCCAAATATGGCAACCTAGATATGCTAAATTCTCCCTCTTTCCACTGCAGGGTTACAATTGCGAAAATGCGAGAGAAAAATTAGCCTTATGCGATAGGTTTTTATCGATATCTCCTAAAATAATTCGATTTTCGAAAAAAATCGCTTCTAGGTATGTCGGGACCCGTCCTGGAGAATTTCCATACAAAATTTGATAGGTCTAGGATCACCCGTCTAGGAGCTAGGCGAGACACAGACAAATTAACTAACTAACTAACTAACATACCAACTGACATGTTACAGTTTGTTTTATTTATATATATATATAGATAGATAGAAGATAAGTTTCATTCATTAAAATTCTTTCTATTTTCATCATTCTCTACAGGACAGCATCTTGGATATTAAAAGAAGAAACGACATTCTTGTCTTCTTCGTCAAATTTAAGATACTGCTCTTATATACACTGCAAAAAATAATCTTAAAAATACAGAACTATTCTGTCATTTTTCCAACAGAAAAAAAATGTTAACAGAATTTAACCATGCTCTCCACGTAAACTTGCTATATTTTATGTTATAAAACGACTTTTGGAATAACTTTGTATTTTAACGACGTTTATCTGTGGCAGCCGATCCGGTGCGGGTGCGGCGAATGGGCGAACCCATGAAGGCGAACGAAACACAAACAACCATTTACGACGTTACGCTTGAGGATCCGTAAAGAATTGCAGGTGATTTTAAACGTAATGTTTTTTAATTTTTACTTATATTTTCTGAAATCTTTCTGCTAAGAAATATTACTTTTTCAAAAAAACTCATGCTTTAAAACACAACGACGTGTATTTTAAAGCCGTTAAGCCTAATGTTTACACGTAACCTATTTCTCTTATAAAACAATTAGTAAAGCCTGGATAAATTTAATTTTCTCGGTTTCTAATCATTACTCTCATTTTATTGAAGTATTGTACAGAAACAGTTAAATAGATATTAGACTTATGAAGTTTAAGAACGGTACTGTTCAACAAAACCACTGTCGTTGTGTTGGTTTATTTGTGAAACGGCATTGTTTACGTTTTTTTCCGTATCGGTGTATGGGGAATTATGATTGCAAAGTTAAAATAATTTGTGATTATATTCAATTCCTGCTACTCTAGTCATATTTTTTATATATACCTGTAAAAAACAAACAGAAAAACACTAATTTTCAATTTTAAAATTAAAGTAATGATACGATTTGAGATTCATACGCCACCGGGATTAAAAATTAACTCATAAATTGCCAGAGAAATCTCATGGCAAGTTTAGTTTTTCTTTAAAAACCTGAAAAATAGAGCTTTAAGTTGGAATATTTTACATTTTCCTACTTATATTTTCTGTTTTCTAGCATTCATCACTGAATAATAATAACAATAAAAAGCTTTAACGAGTTTTGCTTTTATTATAAGCTTAGTACTTTTATTTAAGACAAATATTCCATTGTTGGGATAAATTCCGTAAGCGGGGGCAGTGTAGAGCTAAGTGTTTTTGTTATGTTCAATTTGTTTTATATTGCATTTGAAATATGTTTAGAAATGTTTTAAGAAGGTCCTTAGATAAGTGTATTGTAGTTTTGGTTTTATATTTTCTTATATATAGACGTTGAAGACAAAAATAATGTTGCCAATTAAACCTGCCTCCGCTTACGGAATTATTCCCCCATTGTTTATGCTTAATATTGCTCGGTTTTACTCGTATTAATACTGTTTAGTAAATGGAGTTGTTTACCATTAACTTTGTGTACAGACAATCAGTATAACCTTGTTTTACTAACAAAAGTTGTCCCCAATTTCATAGGTGCACTGTGAAAAGTTCTACAGACCTTTTACAAGTCAGGGGTTGATCCAGGAATTTTTTTCCAGTAAAATACATTTTGTTAAAATAATTGATAAAACGGGTTAAGTGACAGTGAAGTGCTGTTATAATTTATTGCATTTTTATAAAGAGCCATGTTAATCGTTTGCAATTTTGTGATGAGGCTGCAATACAAACCCAATTATCGTATGCATTGAACCCTGCAATTGGTGTATTGATATCAAGAGATGTATAACCTATGTAATTAAATTTGAAATTTTGAAAAAAAAAACCATTTAAGTTTTTCAGTTGGGATTTTTTGGGTTGAACAAAATCCTGTCAATCGATAAAGTGTATTTGGTACTTACGTATTACCCCGCGGTCTGCCAAGACGAGCAATTTTTTTCGCCAAGAGAAATGCCGGGTATGAAATTATCAATGGTTTTGAATACGATTGGCAACTCATTTGACGGAAAAATAGTTTGGCAGGATAATACGTTAGTACTGTGTTTTTTTAAAAACTCATTTCACCCTCGAAATAATTTTTGACTTTTTATATGCAGAATTTAATATGGAACTGTGTTTGATTTAATGAATTAACATTATTTATGCTAGAAGCATTGCTGCCAACATGTAAGGTTTAATGTAAGAAATTGATTACATTGTAAGATTATTATAAATCTAATTGGCATTATTGTAAGATTTTTAGAAAGAAGTGTTTTTATTCAACAAAATTTTTAAAAACATAATTTTTTAAACTTTGGTACCTCAGTCACTAATGTTCAGCTAAATTATCCTTGTAAATTTATTAAATTGAAAACCGTATGAGATAAAGATATGATTGATTTTTTGCTTATACAGCAGAAACTCCATTTTCTCTCTAACTTGTCATAGATACCACCATTTATTAATAGCTTAAATGTTGTAAAATGTGTAAATTTAACTAATGTTTTTTATAAATGTATGCTTTTGATACACAGAAATCTAAATAATAATAAGAATGAAACTGTGTTTGTGGGTTTAGACCATATACAAATCCACAAAAACGGACCAATCAGCCTGAAATTTTGCACAGATGTGCAAAATACTATAGAGTAAATGATAGTCCACTTTAAAACTTTGAAAGTCCACCCGTTCTCAGAGTTTTGAGATTTTTTTATGATTTCCATATAGAAAGCTTTCCGTAATTGTAACCCCCATTCCCATAGTGAAAAACGTGTGAAATGAGCATCGTGGTTGTCATGTGTTGCAATTTTGTCGAATAAAATGTTTTCCATTCTTAAATAAGTAAAAATAAAAGAATAATAATGATTTTTTTGTTAGTTTATTTTTGTAAAGTTATTTTTTTAATTATAATATCATGTGCATGGGAAATCTGAGCAGGAATGACATGTTTTGTATGCAAAATAATAAGGATTGAAGATTTCCGAGGCTATTATGTAAAATTTGTTAGTTTGGCAAAAGATAAAATGGATGATATGCCGATTTTAAGAAAGTAAGTTCTAGTGGTTTGCACAGTTTTAGGCTTGGCGCAATGTACTGAGAGCTTAAGGAAATAGCATTTTTGAAAATAAGTGTATAGGTTTTAGTAGAATACAGCATTAAATTTTAATTATCTGATCAGAAGTAATGCAGTTATTAAGGGATTTCAAGAGATCTATCTTCAGAATTCTCACCAAATTCAGTAAATTGATTTAAGTTGGGGGAATTCCGCCAAATTTCAGACAATTGAAATCTTTGCATTTAGTACATCAGAGTTAATGATAAAACTCGTTATAGTTTATAATTTTTAAAATGCTGCTACTTTTCAAATGAATGCCTGCTTTACTTTATGGTGATCGAACCATATAAGGGACAGATATATCTCATTTTGATTGCTGTTAAGTCAATGCTTCGAATGATTCCCTGAAAAAAATCTTGCAAAATGGTGTATGTTGGCACTTTGGCGAGCCTTAGATTTGAAATTGGATATTATTTGAGACTGATATATATAACACTGGTTGCATGTCCCCACTTGCTAGCGGGGTGTATCATATATATTTTCCTCTCACATTTGAACACTCTCATAAATAATAACAATCTGTCTTATGACAAATTTAGGTATGTTGATCATTTATGACTTTCTTTTACAGATGTTGATATAAATTTGTATTTCCATTAATCAGCTTATAAAAATCATAACTGATTTTCATACTATGAAAAAAGATTTCTAAATAACTTGCTTTGATTTTTATTTAATAAAATTGATATTTATAATTAACTGTATTGTAAGGATAAACATTTAATCTTTAGTTGATTTTTATTGTGTAAGATTTTCAATAACGGAATGTTGGTAGGTATGTAGGAGGAAGAAACAAATAATTTTGATTGTTGTAATGCTTTAGACACTTAATAATTATTTTTTTCTTGTGATTACCTGGAAATTCTTGAAAAATCATCCTAAGGAATTCTTTTCTTTTAAGAAACAATCCCAGAAATTGTTATTAATACCAAAATAACAGCCCCAAGTGTAAAAAACTGATCGTTTATGATATCACTGCTTGATTTGCTCTTGTACAATACCTTTAAAATTTTTGTGGCCTATTGTCTGCAAGTGATTTTTTATACCTGTGTTTTAACATGCATAGGGGGAAGTGTCCTGCGATTTGATGGCTCAATCAGATAAAGCTTCTTTCTAGTAATGCAACGTCAACTGTAATTGACACAGGACATCTCTACACTGGTGAATTTGGTAGGCCGAATACTGAACAGATATTTGGCTATATTCAGCTAAATAATTTCAGAACGAAGAGAAAAAAGGTATTTTTAACAGATTTTTAAATGTATTTACAAATAATATTGCTTAGTTATACTTTAATATGTTAATTTCATATTATAAAATATCCTAAGTCATTGAATTTTAAGATGAGTGAAAAATAATCTATTTAATAATATTACAGAAATGCAGACTTTTCTACTGGGTAACACTACTTGACATGGTTTTCTACTTTTCTTTATCGGGTGGGGTGGAGTGGGGATAGGAGGATTTTTTTCTGATCCTCAATTAGAAACATAATTTCGAAAAACTGCTAAATATGTTTTGTAAAACTCAAAGCATGATGCGATTAAGCATAGTTACCAGATTAATTACATTTATCATAGCATATTTATTAAAATATAAAGTATGCTGCTATTAGTGTTTAACTTTGTAAAAGGTAATTTTTCATGACCAAGATTTTTTAGTTTTACATATAAATACTGTTGTGTGTTTTACCTATGAATAATATAAAATGAATTTTAATTAATCTTTATTTAGTATTTAATTACAAATTTGAAAAGTTATATTTTATTTACAATTAAAATGACAATTAAGGAGAGTATTGATTATGTGTGCATTTTATGCTGAAAGCTTTATATTAGCTTATACATAGTATGATCCAAAAATTCCGGGATTGTGGTTATTCCTGATGATTTGGCGAAAGCAAGTACCTAAAGTTAAATTGCTTGGAAAGGATTCTCCCAACCTACCCCTACCTGACTGAGTTGATTTATCCCATGTCATGCAGACGAACAGCACTCACAGCTGTTACCTTCCGAAGTCAGTTGTCTTAGCTTGGTGACATAAGAAAATTGGCTTTTCTTGAGCAGTGCTGTATCATTAAATTCTGTCAACAGTTAGGTAAGACGCCAATAGAGACTTTGGAATCTACATCAATAACGAGATCCAAGGTTTATGAATGGCATCTGCATTTTAAAGAGGGCCGAGAATCGTTGGACAATGTTGGCCGACTTTCGACTTCATGGAATACAGAAAATGTTTCATTGGTGTCTTGAATGTGTTTGAAAAGATCGTCGTCAAACACTTGTAGAAATCGCAGAGTCTAGACACTTATATACAAGTTGCCAGTGCATTCCAATGGAAGATCTCAACATACTACATACCCTCCAACTGCTACGGATTATCCGTAGTTTATACGGATAAGTAGCATGAACTACGGAGCTACGGATGGTACGAAAAAACTACGGAATTGAGCAAATGTTTACTTTTTTTAGGGCATTATGCCTGCACGGAGGTGCGGTTTGCAACCCTAGCTGCTTTGTTGTGAGTCAACACTCCTGTGTGTCGGCGCCGATCGTGAAAGAAGGGAATTCAACATTCTCCCTCGGCGCCGGCAGCCGTGAGCGAACTTGTGTCGGCAAAAGTGTGGTGTGCGTGGGAGGGGGGGGGATGCCGTTAGCTGCTCCTTCTCTTGTTACGTCACGTCTCTTCTCTCATTTCCCGCCACCCTATCTTGCTCCGTGCTGTGTTTGGATGTAAGCTTAGCTCTTTTGTGGAAGGAAAGTGCAGTGCACGTTGTTTTCTTTGTTCACATGGATCGTTTTTTAAAACGTGATAGTACTACTGATATTGAAAAAAACCTCTAATAATGATGTTGCAGGTGCAGGGTGTCTACCACTCTTGAAAGTCTGGTAAAAGCCGGGAAATTGGAAAATGGGTCCGGAAAGTCTGGAAAAAATCGGGAAATTGGATAATGGGTCCGGAAAATTCACCAAAAGAATCAATTTTTTTTCCCGTGTCTTTGTTTTTTCTACACTTTCTCTCTAATTGTCAGACTGGAAACCGAAAGCAGCTGCGACGCATTTTTCGGACCGCGAAAGCATCAAGCGATGTGTTTGTATAAGGAGGGGAAAATGGGGGACTCATCAATCGTGACGTGAGGGTAAAAGACAAATTAGCTTACTTGGTAACTTATATCTTAGGACTGTGTTTCCAAGAACAGTTAGTTAATTCTATCAGAAAGTGCAACTACTTCTGTTTCTCAATGGATGAAAGCTTAATCCTGTATACTTTAGTCAAAATTGATTTAAAGAAGTTGTACAAAATATGCAAATATAAAGACAAGCATTGTGCAATTTCCCTAAGTAAATGCATTGGTCAGGAATTTTTTTCCCGGGACCTCCCAAAAGTCAGGAAATTGACTTTCAGAAATTTGGTAGATACCCTGTGTTGAGAAAATCTCTAAAAAGCGGGAGGTTACGACTACTTCAACTCATATATATGTATAGGTGTTTGTGATAAGGGAGTGATGAATATACATTTTGTATGGCAAAAAATTCCTCATGGGGGGTTATGACTCCCCTAACCCCCCCCCCCCGGCGATATCGCTTAAGTGCTACTGATGAGGTGAAGGCCAATGTTGGAGGGTATGCATATACCAAGTGTCCCAGCACATTGTCCCTCGATTGTTGATTACTGAACAAAAAGAATAACTAATGACAATATTGGGTGATTTAATTGACAAAGTCTATAAGTACCCAGGTTATTCCCATTCCCCAATTCACCCGACTAGCCCTATGTGATTTTTACCTGTTCCCATTAATTAAAAAAAATAATAATACAGGGATGCCGTTTTGTTTCATCAGAAGAGATGAAACGCCTTTGTGTCATCTGAAGAGATGAAAGCAGCTTTGCAAAAAACCTTATGGGAGGTTGGGGAAAATGGCTTCCAGAAATTATACGAACGTTAGCAGAAGTGTATCGTTGCCCAAGGTGACTACTTTGAAGGTGGATGTAGTACTTCGGTGATGTGAACTATTCAGGGTAAAGAATTTTACACGTTGTCCCCAAACTTTTGGATCATACCTCATATTAAGCTTTTGGTAATTTCGTATGCAGAGATCTTGCTGAAGTGCTATAGCATATATTGTAAACTTTTTTTTTTTTCTTCTGAATTGCTGGGTTCCAGAACCGCCTTTTTTAAATCCTTAATCATACTTGTGAACCCCTCTTTATGCCTATGTTAGACTTGTAAATGCTTTCATTATTTTGTTACATTATCTAAAAAGGAAAAATGTCAGCGAAAGACTCCGTAAGTCCCTAGAACTTATACACAGAGAATGCTGTGGCTTTTTTAATTTATATGTACAGTCAACTCCGGATATAGAGAACTTTCAGCTATAGTGAACACATTTCCTTAGTCCTGACTCACATACATTAGAAATGCACATAGCATTTTTCAGTTTTAATGAACCACGACTTCCGTTATAGTGAACTTAAAAATTTTTGGACAGTAGGGGTAATGTTGTTCTATTCCCATGAAGAGTGTCTCTTTAGTGTTCAAGTAGAGAGAAAGATTATCAAGCTCCTGTTCCGAAATACAGTGATCCTCACTTATTCCAGTTACATCGAAACGGATTGAAACTGGCTGGAATATCTGAAATAAACAGCGGGACCAAAGTAAAAGTAAGAGACACAAAGTATGAAATATTTAAGATAAAAAAATTTGTGAATTAAATCAAAATATATAAACTATATTATTCAATAGTTTGACATATGAACATATTTATTTAAGAATAAAGAAAAAAAAATAACTATTACAACTTCTTGGGGGGGAAATCTGAGATTAAAGGCTGTTTTAAGGGTATATTGTATTTTAGCGCAAACTGAATTTAACTTAGTGGTGAAAAGAGGTAACCATTTACGTTGTTCTCCTCAAATGCTCTACATAAAATGTCTGTAGTGTTCAGCGAATCTACTCATGTGGTTCAGGTGCACACCATTGTCATCATCATCGGGTGCCTGATTCATTCAGGGTGTCAGATTGATCATTATTTTTATTAAAATTCTATTAAGTGTATTAACAATTGTTTTGATTGAATTATTGTAACACCTCCACACAAATATGAGTCATCTTTGACTGACTGACCCTAAAAGCTAATTGCGTCGAAATTTTACCTAATCTCCAGATTACTTAACTGGATAAAGCAGCACTCACTACCGAGGTAAACGGTGGACAGTGCTGTTTGGCCATTTTGTTCTGTTCATAACAATTTTGACCAGAATAAGCGGCTCACAGGATAAACCACTAACCTAAATAAGTGGTGACCACTGTACAGGTGAATTGCCAGTGTCTAGACTAAGTTGATTATATTAAACAAGGGGGGGAGGGGTCATAACTTTTTCAATGCTGCAATCCATCCTATCCTTTAAAAGCATTCATTAACAAAAGTGAACTAAAAGTTGAAATTTCGTCTTGACTAAAGACGATTTCATTTTCCATCCTCAATGAATATATGTTAAAAGCGACAGCTCCTTTTTCCAACTGAATAGAATACACATTATTTTCATAAATGCGATTAATTGTGTTTATTTTACTTAACTAGTTCTAGACTTGTAAATGCAATCCATTATGTTTGATTTACTTAATAAACATTCAGTACTTGTATAAAATTCTATTTTCTAGTTAAGTATTGTTTTATTGTTATTGGACATCAGAACTTTGGATATAGTGAACGAACTATAGAACAAGTGAGATAACGGCTCTTCGCCTTAAATCTCCAAAATCTCGCCCTCCCTGCAGGGGTGACTTCAAATCAAATCAAATTAGTGAACAAAATTTGCTGCTCCCCAGAGGCTCACTATAACCAAAGACATAATCATACGGTCAGGAACCTATAGTGTCATAGAGTATAAAAATGAAATTTTTTTTTTTTTTATTTAGGAGTTTGCTGAGCAGGACAGTTCCAATGTCTGTGTGTTACCCATAAGTTTTCACACATGTTACAAATTTTATAAAATTAATAATTAAATATAAAATGTTGCAGATAATTATATTTATTGTGTATATGTTCATTTTATAAAAGGATGTAAAGCAAGATAATATTGATACTTGATTTTTCAATGCTGAGTTATGAAAAAGGAGTTAAAGAAAAGCAGTTTACAGATGTCGCACACATAACGGTGGAATCGTCCAGCAAATTTATCAAATATATTTTAAAATGTATCTGATTTTACTTTTTCTTTTTTTCAGGAAATGTATCAATTTACTTGCAGAGAGAAGTCCTGTGTATCTGTATTGCCTTACTTATGAATGTTTAGAAAAGATAATTTGTAATGTATATACTACTTTTCTAAAATAAAATACTTTATGGCATATATAATTTGTTGAAAACTTTTACTAAGAAAATTTTTTTTCATCTTTTTGAGCATGTATCTGTGTGTGTATGAGTGAACACGATAGCTCCTAAATGGTGCATTCGATTGAGCTCAAATTTGGTATGCATATTATAGACCATCGCCATGCAAACGTTATTGATTTTGTATTTATGACTTAAAATTTTTTACAGCGCTACAAAAAAAATTTATGGCCTATGGATAGAAATTCTTCATTTCTATCTATAGGCCTAAGTGTGTTAGTGTCTGAAGTGTGCTGGTGTCAAGTGTGCTAGTGTCTGAATGATGCATTCAATTGAGTGCTAATTGGTTATGTATGTTATAGGTTTCGATCACATGACCTGCATAGATTTTGATGTGCATAGAGCTGATAATTTGTTCATGGATTTTTTCAGATGAGTAAAAATACTCCTTAACCTTTTTAGAAGTATTTTCTGTTCCAAACAAGTAATTAAAACAACGAACATGCTAAATTTTCAAATACATAATTAAATAGCATTTGACACATAAATAATAACTGATTTTATATCTAGGTACATAAATGTCAGTTCAACAAAAACTAGTACAAAAATTGATTTTTTAAATTTAAAATCAGCAAATCATAATTATTTATCAAAATATACCTACTTTTATATGGAAAAACAATGCGTAAAAACACACATTCCGAAATTTCTAAGGTGTGAAATATTCACATCTAGAGGTGTTGTTGCGATCACTGTTCACGGGGTTGGAAAAAAAAAAAATTCTCATACATAACGGCCTACAGATGCAAATCATTTATAGTGCGCTAGTGCCTAAATGGTGCATTTTAATAAAAGTTCATAGGTCACAGTCACACAACCTGTATAGATTTTGATGTGGGTAGAGCACAGATGTTTTGTACAGTGCTACGAAATATTCTTATACATTATGGCACAAATTCTTGAAAGTGTAGTAGCATCTAAAGAGTGCTCAATTAGGTACGCATATTATTGGTCACTGTCTTGCACACTGTATAGATTTTAGTATGCGGAGAGTTTGCAGTTTTATTTTTTATTTTTATAGGGCTACAAAAAATTATTCTTATACATTGCGGCCTATACACTCAAATTATTTGAAGTACACTAGTGTCTGAATACTACATTTGATTGAGCTGATTAAATTTATTTAAATGCTTGGTAAGGATCAAGAGTTCGCAAAGTCAGTGGAGTTATTCCAGTTTTTTTCTTAAGTATAAAATGAACTGCTGAAAGTAAGCTAATAATATTTTTTCACCCTCTCTGAAAACTGTCTCGAACAAATAAAAGGTTCTATAAAGAACCTTTTATTTTGTTTGAGATTCATAGAGAGGGAAAAGAAATCCAATGTACAATTTTAGTATGACAAATTTCAGGGAACCAAGATCAGATTTGTAATTTATTAAGATTTTTTTTTTTTTTAATGACTTTATGATAGTAAAAATTACTTTTTCATATTTTAAGATTTTCTTTTGCAAAAAAAGCAGTCATAAGTTAAACACTTATTTTAAAAATCATTAAAATTAATAAAATTCAATTTATTAATAGGAATATTGCATATTAATTCGCAAACCTTTGTGAAATAAAAAGAGGGGTTACTGAATATTTTCCCCGAAATATACTGAAATGTTACACATCTATTCACCTTTTATCTGGAAACCTTTGCAAAAAAAAAAATTGGAAAATATTTAAATATTTTTCCAAAATATGCAGAAACATTTATAAATACTGTACCCGCCTAGTGCAGAAACGTTCCTGCAATTTTAAAATACAAGAGCTGCCCCATATTTTAAGGTAACACTTCCGATTCTTTTTTTTTTTTTTTTTTTTTACAGTGTAGCTAATAATTTTAGTTAACTAATTTTGTAACTTTTAAGTCTAAATGGTTTGGATTTTTCCGAGAATACCAGGCGTCACTACCTATGCTAGTAGTAAAGTGTATGTGTGGTTCCAGATAATTTTGAAAACTCTGTTGCTACACATTTGGAAAAAAAAAAAAAAAAATGCAAAATAGCTACAATAGCATTCAAAATCGGATTTTTTAATGCACCATTTAATGCTCTATTTGTTTTATATTTATGCATTTTCATTTATTTTCAAGAGTTTTTCTAGAAGTGACTTTCATTTAATGGTTCAATTTAACAACTTATGGCAACAATGCATTCTTGTAACTGTAGTGTTTAAAATAGAATCTGAAATGAGTTATTTTTAATTTAAGAGAACAAGATTAAAAGTATTGAGTGTAGTTTTCATTAATACAGCAAAACTTGGATAACTCGAGCATGATCAATTCAAAATTTCAACTTTGAATTATTCAAGTTTGACAATATAAATAAGAATTATTATTATTATTATTTTTGAAAGAAGATCGCTTTTGTGTCGCTTTCTAAAATGTGTAGTTTAAAAATGAACCCTAGCAGAGCAGAGAAAATGCTCTCTGATGTTGGATAATTTCTCATTTGTTTTTCACTATTATGATACCTATGCTTAAATTTTTATCCCGCAATTTAGTTCCAACTATTTATAAAACAATTATTTAGTTGCCAGATTCTAACCAAAGAAAAAAATAAGTAAATAAATAAAATAAGCGTGAACTAAAGGAAAATAAAAAGTGAAATTTTCAGCATTTGTTTTCTCCCCCCATATTTTTCTTTTGATCTGCTGCTGAGTTCAACAATGTTTCATTATACTGGAAATCGAATACTTTGTGTATTTCTAAAATAATAGGAAAAGTGTAAAATTCCCTCATTTTCTTTCTCCTTTTTATCTAAGGAGACAGACTGCAGGTTGTCAAGCTCTGCTATAGATAATTTTTTGCTTTAGAGCTCTAATGGCAGGTTTATAAATGATATGTAAAAATTTTCATTACAAATACACTCATCCTCCTATCTTTTCATGGGAAAAGAATGCTTATTTCTCTTGAAGTAAGTGGGGCACATGATGCGGGTGCTGTGCTAAAGGGGGTGCACAGCACCGCTCCAAGATCAATTGCGCACCAAGATCAATTATCGCTCCTTGGGAGGGGAACCCTAATTAAGGTTTGCCCCAGGTGTCGTATACAGTAGTTGCGGCTCCGGTAAGTACTCGTGTTCTTGAAATAGCTCTCAATTATTACTCACACAGAATGTTTAATTCAGACCTTTAATATTTTAATTTACTGTTGAACTGAAGAGTTATTTGTGTCTATTAAGATTATTTTAAAGTATGAGTATACTTATATCTCTAGGTACAGATTTTGAACACAAAAAGTTCAGATTCAGTGATTAAAAAAAGAAAAATCAATTTTTATTCTTGTCAGAAATATTTCTAATTTTGTTTATCAGTAGTTTAATATACACAAAAAGTTAAGTAAATGAACTAAGCACTTTTACATGTCATCATAAGGCCACCAACAGTTATGCTGGTAACGTTACTTTTACAGAAAGATTTTACATTCTGGGAACATTTTTCTGCCAGTTTTTCTCTTAATTTACAGAAATAGTATTTTTAGTTATTTCTTATATTACTATTATATTTCTCCAAATGTTTAAATGTTTTTATACATATATTTAAAAATTTTAATACATTTACAAAAATATAATAGTAATAATAAAATAAATAATACCAGACTACTTACTGGTATTATATTTATTTTATGTATTACTATTATATTTTTGTAAATTTATTAATTTTTTTTAATTATCTGTATAAAAAAATTTAAATATTTGGAGAAATATGATAGTAATATATGAAATAACTAAAAATACTATTTCTGTAAATTAACAGAAAAACTGCAGCAAAATGTTGCCAGAATGTAACATCTTTCTGTGTACAGAAAGTTTCTGTATACAGAAGAATTACTGGCAGCAAAAAGTTGCCAGAAAATTTCTGTATACAGGAATTTTCTGTATACAGAAGAATTACTGGCAGCAAAAAGTTGCCAGAAAATTTCTGTATACAGAAATTTTCTGTCGACAGTAATAAATGTTATTCAACAGAATGATTCTGTAACCCTTACAGATAGTTTCTGTATACAGAAATCAACTGTAAAACGCTGCTTGGAAACGACTTTTATATGTATATGGAAAATTTCTGTAGGGAACAGAATTTTTCTGTCATATAACATACAGCTCCTGGCAACAGAAAATTTCTGCCTACAGAATATTTCTGGCAACTTTTTGCTGCCAGACTTTTTCTGTTGATTTACAGGAATATTTTTTGCAGTGTACGGCATAATACTTCTACAGAGGGTGTTTACACATTTTTAGAACGATTTCGGGGCCGATTGATTAATGTTTAAAATGTAAAGACTATTTTTTTAAATGTTCGATATGATAGCCTTTTTCCTGGACTATAAGTCTGCATCGTGATTTCCATGATAAAAGAGCTTTTCGTATAATTTCCAGGAATATGTTCAAAAGGTATAGATGCAATACCTGTATCAGTCTTCATTTTTTCAAGGAATGCAGTGGTAGTTTTCGAAGTATGACTTGTGTTGAACCACATGTCTTGGCAAAAGCTGGTGATCATTATGTTTTTTTAGCTTTTTTAAGTTGTAAATCTTGGTTTATTATTTTATTTATTGTTGCTATAGATGTATCTAAAGACATTGCAATTGATCTCTGTGTCGGCGGATTTTCTCTTGTTACCAGAGATTTCACTTTAGAAACATTTGAAACAGTACGTACCTATTTCGGATATTCGTTTGGCGTCTTCTTTCCATGTAGAAATAATGATTGACGTTTTTTACCTTGCCGATTAATAATGTTGCTTATTTTGCACTTAGAAATTTTATTTGACTAATATATTTTAATATTTCACATGTAAAATATTGGAAAATGCCCAATAAATAAATGCAGAACATAAATGCAAAATAAACAAACTATGCAAATATACACAAAGTATTAGGTTGTAACGAAAGTTTTCCGCCACTCCAAGTATTGCCTGCACAAGCAGTTCGCGTTGGTATCTTTGCCAATATTTTGTAAAACGATTTTTGTTATTTGAAAGAAAAGACTTGTTTTAGAGCACTGTGTTGTGAAATCCGTAAAGCAATATCGTTATGATTAAGTATAAGGTTTCTGAAATGGAACTACCACGCTACCAGATTGATCCATCATTTACTCTCAGTTCTGTCGCAAAAGGTCAGCTACAGAATGACACTGAATCATGTGTACAGCTTAAGGTACTACTGTTGTATCATACGGCACTGTGAAAATTTGGCACCGAAAGTTCAAAAACGAGGACTAGGATATTAAAGAAGCAAGCGCTCTGACCGGACTACTGATGCTGATGTGGCCCGACAACGAGAAATTGTGGAAGAAGATAAAATATTCATCCACGAGAGCTAGCTAAAAGAGTTAGAATTTAGTGTCATGTCCATTAGTGGTGCTAAGCATCGCATAAACTTGGCATATAAGGTCAATAGCTGGGTACTGCGTGAGCTGACTCAAGCAAATCTGGCGGAAAACTTTCGTTACAACCTGATATATAAATAACTGTGCATACTATTTAATAATATATTTAAGTAATTCACATTTAAAAGTATTAAAAATGAAAATTAAATATAAGCAAAAATTTACAAACTATGCAAGATGCTAGCAACTATGCAAACTATGCTGATCAAACATGTTGAAAAATTTTGATGTTTCTTAACAAATGCAATGTTGATCCAAAAACTATAGAAGGTATGCAAATGTTTATTACATTTTTGGAATCAGCTTAAAAAGTTACCTTTATATTTTTATAAATTTGCGTACGAAGAAAACAATGTAAGCACGTCTATCTAACTGGAAAAGGATTATACAGTAAAATCCCAATAAAAAATGTAACACCGATAATTTTGTTCCATTTGCGTGAATCGGCTTTTCATACTTATTCTCACAAAAATGGTGGTATATTCTATTTTATGCGATTAAACAGACTATTAGAAAATAGTTATATATTATCATACTCATAATTCTAATAATAATTATAAGATCTAAGAAATGCATCAAAAACATTTACCTTAAAACAAAATGTTTTTACTGAAAATTCTATGTTACAGCTCACTATTCTTAATCCAGATATTAATTAGCAGACGATTTTAAATTCTCATGTTTCGGCTGAACTAATGGATATGTGTTCGTAAAACTCTTTTTCTGCATTTACCGTGTTTCTTCATATAAATTTTTATGTCCATGGTTCACGAACGCAAAATAAATTCCGAAAATTACGCAATAAAAAACTATTTAATATGTAACAGCTCACTATTTTTAATGCAGATATTAATTAGCAGACGATTTAAAATTCTGGAGTTTCGGCTGAGCTAATGGATATGTATTCGTAAAACTCCCTTTTCTGCATTCACCGTGCTTATTCATACAAATTTTTATATCCATGGTCAGTCTTTTAATGACTAAGTTTTGGGAGCAATTTCAATCATGTGACATCAAAATGACGTCGCTGAAATTTGGGATTTGAATTCGTAAAAACATCTTATGTTCTTAGGTGTTTATTTTTATTTTAGGAAAAAAAGTCAATCTGTGTAAATCTAAACTAATCGAAATAACAACAACAACACAAAAAAAAATTCACAGTTATTTCGTTCGTGACCTGTTTTTTGTCATCAAAGTGACGTAGATTTCGCTTGTAAATCTCACCGTGTTTACTACACAATCAGGTATCGGAAAGTTTTCTGCGTGGAAAATGTAAAAAATCTCTTAAACTGCGGGAACGGGTGGACTTTCAAAGTTTTAAAGTGGACTGTCATTTATTCTATATTATTTTACACATCTGTGTAAAATTCCAGGCTGATAGATCCATTTTTGTGGATTTGTATGCTAATCAAATCCACAAACTGACAAACAGAATTTCATTTTTATTTATAAAAATAATACTTTTTTGTTCGCAAAAAATTATAAATTTTATTATACTAAAACCGTGCTATAGGTACTATTAAGTTATAAAATACTTAAATTCTATTAAGTATCCAACAACAAAAAATATATGCTTAATGTTAATGTAAAAGTGGTACTGTAAAAGATAAAAACAACATTAAAACTGTAGTTTTTTTTATCCTAAAGTTACAATGTATTTAATTTTTTGTAATGTTAGTTCTAGAAAAAAAAAGTATTATCAGGAAATGAAAAGAATATACACCGGAACTGCATACTTTAAATGATAATTTAATTGTATAAAATTATATCCCATTATAAAAAGTCCCATTATTGAAAAAATGGTCTTAAAATTTCTATAAGACTTACAATTAAATAAAATTGCTAGGACTCGTTAGCCTATAATAGCAACAACAACAATAATAATAATAATAATAAAGGCTAAGTTCCACTATTAAATAAAAATAATGATTGCATTAATGATAATCATAAAGTAGCTATTGATTCCAGATATAAAAAGAAGTCTGAAATAACTTATATATTTTAATAGTTGCATAAATACATTTTGCTCTACATTAGTCAAATTTTTCAGATGTTCGTAACAGCTGTAGTCGAAAATACTCTGTATATTTATAGCATGTATTACTTTTTAACAACAAATCATGAGTAAAACATTCTAGAGATGGTTTACTCATGATTGAGAGATGTAGAAAGTAAAAAGTAAGATACAAAATTATCATAATATTTTAAATTGCATAAGAATAGATAGCATGGCTTTTCACATGCTGCCAAGACAGGACGCGCAACCTTTTTCATTTGCGCTAAACTGCCCTGCGACGAAAGTCGTTAAAAACAGCGGCCCAGAGGCGGGATCGCAGCCACGCATTGTTAACGATCATTAGCTCGCTGAAACCGAGTAATGGATCATGGCTTGGCTAATGACGACTCTATAGAATCTAATTACAACAACCAAACGAACCATGCCCAACTCTATTAAGGATTTCATCCGACACACCAGGTATTTTTGCGAAAAGAGCTTCGCGTGATTGCTGATGTCTCAGTAAAGCTATAACAAGATCCAAAAATTCAGAGAAACATCTGTCTATTTTTGTCAGGAACATGATTACAGCATTTTTTTAAATCAGTGAACAGCTACAAGGTACACGCGCTACCATCTTTAGTGAAATAGCACTTATTAATTTGCTTTTACTATCATCCAGGCGACTGATTCATTTTAAGATTGTTTTTTAATAGAATAAAATCTCACAAAATCAGTTGGCGAGACAGACTAAATGTTTCTTGACACATACTCACACAAGTGTAAAGTTGGGCGTGTTTAAATCAAATGCATTTAAACAAAACGAAGAACTTTCAAAATGGCCCAAATTCAGCTTATAAAACCTTCCCTAGGTGCATTAGGTATTGACATCAGTTGGCTTGTTTAACAAATTCCGCAAAATATAAATTTTATTTTCACATTTTAACCAATGTTATGAAACTGTTTGTAGTTTAATATTTGAATTATCAGATAATCGAACAAGACCTGGTTTTTCTCCGATTGCCTGAGTCCCGATTTTATCCGACAGCGTCATTTCACACAAAAAAGAAGGCCTAACATATCTCAAACGTGATGCAAAAAAACCTGGATTATTACCTAAAATAATAGCTAAAAGAAATGTTATCAGATGCTGAACTTGCCAAAAATAAATTTGTAAACAGATTAAAACTACAAAATAAAATAAATGAAGTAAAAATTAAAAAAAAAAAATCTTTCCCAAGTTTTTTCAAAAGATTGGCGTCGAAACAGATAGCCTCCACAGTTTCATTAGACTCTAACATAGAGGCTCTATACAACTTTTTCCATGTGTTTTTTGACAGCTTGCAACGGTAATCTGGCTAAAACTAGGAATAGATGCAGGACACAACGAGACAGACACTTTTACCATAAATAGATAGGGATTTTGCTAGACGAGAATTTACAGCAGCATTGCTTTGCAGCAATATTGCGCGCAGGACGAAATAGGGCTACTTCTCGTTTTGCGTCCATCCCTAGGTCCCGGTTTATCCGCTTATAGGTTTTAACCAACTTTTCCCTACCACAAATACAAATCAATCAAAGCTTCAAAAGTTTTAGTTTAAAAAAGTCACAGATAAAAATTTTACAAAAATTCACTAATTTCAGCCAATTTATGCAAGGTAATTGATCTTTCGAATTTCTCTGAAAACTGTATCTGCATCAGAAAAAAAAAATCAAATTACATTTTTAAAAAATCAAACTTAAAATCTTTCTAAAAATTTCTGAAGATATTGATACAACTACAAAAACTTTGGAGATAAATAAATTCGACTAGAAAATAAAATTGGAATAAGCTTGCAATAAAATGGTAAACATAAGGAACACAATCGCCACAATTTACACAAATCGCCAAAACCCATCAGAATTTCTTAATACAAAACAAATTTGATCTTGAAATTTGCGGAAGCAATTTCAGTAAGTTTTATGAAAACAATTCATCTTTCAAACCTCTCTGACAGTTTTATGTACATCATAGAAACAAAGAAGCACTTCCATGAGGAATATATAAGGTCATGAACCTAGAACAGCAGTTTCCACAAACACATTACAACAACGGAAAAGTTGATAGATAATTATCGAAGTGCATATCCCTTTAGTTCAAAAGAAGGAGAATAACTACGTGTGAAATTAAATGCCTGATTTTCCATTATGTGAAAGATGTAATTTATTTCAAAGGCAGAATTCTGTATTTGAAGCTTTCTTTACAATTTGAGACACTTCAGTTAATTATGACTTTTTCCTTAGAGTATGTTTCTTCCGCAGTTTAAAAATCTGGGTTTATTTCAGTTCAAATACACAATCTTCTATTATTTTCCTTCCACCCCAATTAAGTCATTTGTTTCATTATAAATATTTCACACGACATTTAGAATTTTTTTTAATCTGTTTTCTTTGGGTAGAAATGTAATAACAATAACCACTTATTTAAAACTCTAAACTAACATAAAGTAGGAATAGTAGGTTTCTGTTTTTAATTGTATATACTGCATAATGAAATAATAAATCGTATGACATAAAATACAAAGCAATATTTTTGCTTCAAAATTCAGAAAGCGAAGAACTTTTATGTTTTATTTTTTAATACTCATACTTATTACATTCTAAAAATACTGTTATATCTAACTTCTAAGTTTAGTCACTTCTTTCAGTCACCAAGTTCAGCAAGATCTTAAAATGTACTATTTTCATTCTAAATCCGATCAACTGGTGTTTTGAAAATTATTAAATCGGGCATGAAGTATTTTGCATGTTACCTCTAAAAAATAGTAATGCAAAGTTCTCAAAGAATAATCGAAATCCGTCTCTTCAAAAAATAATAAGTAAGTACTACGTTACTACGTTCAGGTCTTTCAGTTTACATGAAACATGGTTTTTTTTTTGGGGGGGGGATGAAAAGAAAAAGTCGAAAACAATCCAGTTAAAAAAAATGTCAAGTCGATTTACTTAATGTTGCTACTTTCAAGACAAATATATACAAGATGTTGCATAGTAAAATAGTCTCATGTTATTGAGTACCACAGAAAAAACAACCTTTTAAACATTAGTTGAAGTTATGCTTTGCATAAAATTAGCACTAGTTACTTGTAATAGAAGAAACTTAACATACTCAGATTGATAAGTCGAATCAGGAATACGTGCAAGTTTTAATTTTCTCGGCTTATTTTCACAGACATGATTATGCTAACTTTATAATTAACTATCTATTTCGAACATATAAGTATATTTCGTATTCACGTTTACCTTCGACATCCAATTCCTTCCTTTCTTTTTTTTTTCCGATGCGATTACCAACTTGGTTCAAAATGCACACGATTTACATTCATTCGTTCGAATATGCATATGAAGTAACAGCGCCGGATCTTGGATTTTTTCGAGGTGGGGCAAAAACTTAAAAATGCCGCCCACCCCCACCTCGCAAATCCGAATTTAAGTTTCTGTATCAATTTTTTATTTCTTTTGGCACCATGTAAAAAGAGAATTCAATGTACAGAATTATAGTCATGAAAAATAAAAATTTACTCTACGAGCCTTTTGTTCTACAAATAAGTCTATGACATGATCATAATTTGATGGGCGATTTGATTTTCGATTGCTAGAATTGCGAGACTTGATAAACGTTCCTGGCTGATCGATGATCGCAAATACTTTTTAATAACTTTTAGTTTGCTGGTACTTCGTTCGCAAGATATGGTCTGGCAGATGGGGTCGGAAGCGTACAGTAAATCCGTAGCGCAATACAAATATTGTTAAAAGCATCTTGCAAATCATATGTGTAGATTTGTTGCAAAAGACGCAAAGTTCTAGCCTTTCTTATGTCCCCGAATAATAGGGGGGCTTGTTCTTTAAAAACGGCGAGTTCCTGGCAGAATTCAAATGAGTTTAGATCTCGCTCATATTTCCGTGCAAGATCTGCTCCATTTTTTTGCAGTTCTTCAGCCGACTTATTCAGTATTTCATTACCATTGAGAAAGGCAAAATTTGAATTTAGTATAGTAGCGCTGTCAATTGTCGCCTTAATTTCTGATAAGATCCTGTCAAATACAATCTTTGTTGCCTTAGAAAACAGCTAAATAGGTTGAAGTGTTCGGGATTCGTCCTCACACAATTCATCATATTGCTTTTTGCGCTTTATAATTCGCGTATTTGTCAGAAAGAGCTCAAACTTCAATTTTTTCAGCTACTATTTTAGCCTGTTCTATCCAATATTCCATAGTATTGTCTCTCTTTTTTGTAAAAAATTGATGAGACCTTCCATTAGTGCGATGGAACGTGCGAGAATGATGTCTTCTTTTTGAATTTC
The DNA here is from genome assembly GCA_038373885.1 of Cheiracanthium punctorium. Taxonomy (NCBI): domain Eukaryota; kingdom Metazoa; phylum Arthropoda; class Arachnida; order Araneae; family Cheiracanthiidae; genus Cheiracanthium; species Cheiracanthium punctorium. The sequence continues at coordinate 54,453 of JAWZYV010013900.1, forward strand.
ATTATTTACTCGATTTATTTCTCGAAGAATACTAGCCCAAATTGTCAAACTGATGATAAACGCAAAATTTTTCACGGCATGTATCAAATGTCCTGCCTCATACTTTGATTCGGCATTCAGAGAATTATCTTGAATTTCTTTCACGAATTCTACTATAACCGGTACATTATTTAGAAGGGCTTTCACAGCTAAATATTTTGCCGACCATCTTCGTCTGGCTGCATCCTTTTAAGTTGGTTTGTGAAATTTTTCATAACATTCCATCGAGTAGTCGATCCAAAACAAAAAAAAAAGTACTTTTTGGATAATTCCAAAAAGATTAATTGCTTCCGGCACGATGAGGCAGAATGCACACCGACAAAATTTAAGGAATGAGCTAAACATGGCACAAACTCGGCCAGATGATTCATTTCAGTAATTCTGGCTTGTACTCCTTTATAATTACCGGCCATGTTAGACCCGTTATCGTAAGATCGACCACGACATTGTCTAATAACCAAACCATCAAGTGTCAATTTTTTCACAATCCGTTGAGAAATATACTCTCCTGTCTTTCCACTAACTTCTATGAAGGTTTCCTTTATTTCACACATATCACCCCATATTTTTACATATCGAATCACCTGACTGTTTGCGGCACATCTGAAGTGCAATCTGACATTATTGTGTAGTATTTGGCTTCTTTGGTATCGTTTAAAATGCAATTTCGAGCTGTTTTCGCCATTATGTCAATAATTTCATTTTGAGTTGTCTGAGAAATATGATACCTGTCCCTTTTTTAGGTGCTCTAACTCAACGGTTCTCAACCTTTTAACGTCGTCCCCCCCCCCAACAAAGGCTAACTTACGGTGGTGCTCCCCCCTCCTCGCATTTTTCAGCATACATTCAGTTTTTTAATCTTTAACAATGAACATTTAGTCGAATTTTCTACAAAATAAAAGTTTGAATGAACATTTTAAGCGAAAATGGATAGATTTTTGAGTAAAAATGAGAATAAATAAGATGATTTTTTAAAAACATGCATGACAACTTGCTCTTTGGTTTTTCTCGAGCCCCCCTGCAAACGCTCTGCGCCCTTCTTGAGAGGCGCGCCCCACAGGTTGAGAAACGATGCTCTAACTGATACTTAAGAGTTGGATTATGTTTGGCGAGCAGAGACATTAAATTAAAAAAATTTCCTTGACTAGGCCGAGGGTACTCTGCAAACAGACTGCTAGGTGTTTCATCAGACCCACGGAAAGCAAGACATTTTGTTGAAAGATATAATATAGCATCCATGACTATGTGCAGGATCTGTCTCCATTTTTCTTGAATGAATTTTAAAAAACAAAACCTTAAAAGGGAAACCAGTACAATAATTAAATTATAAAATCATTGATGATTTATGATCCTCATTGATCATAAAATTACAGTAATTTAAAAAAAGGTATTTAAAAGGAAGGAAATATGTGATGTTTCTGCATTACAGTACCAGACTTTAATTTGCCGCCCCAGAAGTTGCCCCCCGGGACAGGGACCCCGGCTTGCCCCCCCTTAAATCCGGGACTGTGAAGTAACTCTGCTGTAGCCGTACTGAGAGATTAGATTTCGAAAATTAAGTAATCAGAAAACTATTTTCATAATGTTCATAATTCCGAGTCGTGGATCAAAAATAAAATATGAGTCTTCATAAAAAAAAGGTCCCAAAAATACGGCACCAGCGAACTCTGATCCCCGCAGGGATTAAATATAAGTGCAAGTAAGTAATGGGATTCAGCAAGTAATGGGATAATGGGAAATGACGTCACACATGAGAATTAAATAAAATGAAAAATATCTAAATCTGAAGGAAAATGCCACGTATTTTGAAAGCAACAGTAAGTTAATGTTCTGTTTGTTTTATATTTATGTATATTTCATTTTCTGAGTCTTAAGAGCAGTAGCAATGAGTTCAGTTTCATTCTATGATTGAATTTAACAACTTAAGTGCCAACAATGGATTACGTTGCTGCGGTAACTGTACTAATGTTAAAAATAGAATATGAAATTAATTATTTATTCTAAGTGGAAAAAAATTAAATGTACTGAGTGTAATTTTCATTAACACAAATAAGAATTATTTTGCTGCCAGAAAATTTCTTTTTGCTGAATCGATGTCAGCCCAGTGCGGAAAAGTTGGTTAATAACTGCCTATTTTTTTTTTAATCGGACTGTATCTTCATGTGGCGCCGGAACCTTCAAAATCTGGTATTTCGGACAAAGCAGCCATTTTTTTCGAAAATAAAACTTTTCCGGATTTTGGAAATCGCATATCGTAAAATACAGCCATTCATGCGCACCTCCAGCGCAGAGTTAGCTGGTGTCCGATTTTTTTTTTTTTTTTTTTTTGAGACCCTTTCGAGAGTTTTAGCTCCGAAATGCCCTTATTAACCAACTAGATGTCAGCACGAGAATCAAGTAGCCCGAATTACAGGATTAGGGGGCGGATTAACCATAGAGGGTGTTCTAATTCGCCAAAAAATTCGCACCCAGGTTAGTTTAATGAACTAACGAAAACTGTAACAAATAGACAAAACATGTTGCGTATGAGGCTGCTGAAACTGAATTCAATAGCCAGTCACCAGTAAGTTAGAGAACGGCCATAGAGCTATTAAATCTATATAATCAGTAGGGTGGATTGGAAAAACAATTCGGCGTGGGGTGTAAAAGTTGTCTTTTAAGCATACTAGCATACATGCATAAATTTTTCAACCTCGATTAATATCTTCCAGTGCCCCAAGAAGCCTAAAATTTGCGAAGAATTGATTTTCATGAAAATATTGAACATAATTTATAAATAAAAAAGATTATCTCATAATCGATTTTACTAGGGAAAATGAATAGGCAAAGAATGAAAAATTGCTTGTTATATTTTATTAAATGTGAATAACTTCTTTTTTATTTATATCGTATTATTCTAGGGCAGGCCGAAAGTGCACTTTTGGACCGATTTTGAAATCAATGCGAGCCTAGTGCGGAGAAGTTGTCTTTTGGGTTGGCGAATAACATCAGACGGCGCCGCCGCATTTAAAACCGGAAATTTGTACCCGAACACAAAAATTTCCCTCAAAACACAATTTTTACGAATTTTCGAAATCGATATCAGCCGAGTGCGGAAAAGTTGTCCCTTGGGTTGGTGAATAACGATGTAAAGAATTGTGTTGAGTGAACGAGAATTGTGTTGTGTTGCGGGAATACCGCCAATTATCTACACGTATGGGATCTAGGCCAAGGGGTGGATTGCCCTCCATGTGGGGGGGAGGTGGCTTTATAAGGGGTCCTAACCTACAACAAATAGAGAAAATGGAAAAAAGGAAACAGATAGAAAACGAAAGAGTAAACTTAAAATGTTTAAAAATGATGTTCATACTGAATCACCTGGTACATTGAATCCGGATTCAAAAGTTGACAATTATGAAAATATTGATCAACTTGAACTATCATGTAGGATTACATCTCCATCCTCGTATACGGATACGGATGTAGTTATGCTGCAATATCAATCACAAAATCGTTTAAATTTTCCTACCGTAGTAAGCGAATGCGATAGATACGAAATTTCAGATAGAGCAGCTGCTTTAATTGCCAGTGCTGTTTTCAAAACATTGGAATTTTATACGAAGGGTTCGCATGTAGTTGATCGCAATAAAATACAAGCAGCGTGACAAGGTTCGAAAAGCAGTTGCAGAGTAAACCAATTTAACAGTGTATAAATCTAATTTAACAGGATTATTTTTCGGCAGTACAAAAGTACAAATTATGAAGGGCACAAGGACAACAAAAGAGGACCATTATACTCTCGTAAGGGAACTCAACTCTCTCTATATTCGACAAGTTACTGTTAAGCAGGAGAAGACGAAACCATTAAAGAATTAATAGTGAATTCTTTTATATCAAATAACATACGATTAAATAAGCTCATAGAAATTGGATGCGATTAAACAAATGTTGGTACTGGGCAAAAGGAAGGGTTATTCCAGGGCTCAGCCCAAGCCGTAGGAACAAAACTAGTGAGAAGTGACTAAATAGTTAATTTAAGTGACTAAATAGTGACTTAAATTAGTTAATTTAAGTGACTAAATAGTGACTTAAACTATACCATTCAATACACAATTTATTATGTTAACGGCATCATTTATGACATTAACATGCAATACTATTTGTTAAAAACTTTTTACAAGAAACTCTGAAACACATAAGACTACAAAAACTGACTTCATGAATCAGTTACTTATCAATTTAAAAGAAGCGTTAAACTATAAGTTATATTTCTTAACAGGCTTCATAAACTATTGATCTGTTCCTAGAAAATTGAGTCATTCAAAACAAAATATGATTTACGGGCTGACAGGAGGTGTGTGTGTGTATGGGGGGGGGACCCTCCCGTTTAGAACTATTCTTTTCTCTGAGAGGCCAGATTTAAAAAAAATAAATAAATAAAAGAGAGAGAGAGGAAAACGACAAGACATAAGAGCAGTCCACGAGAATATTTACTTTCGATTTCTGGAGATGTTCGAATGAACTTTGATTGTACGTTAAAAAAAATCTGATGTGGACAACACATGACTTCCTTGCACGTCTATTAAATCAAAAATATTTTCAGCGCACTTCATCTAAACTTATTTTGTTTGAAAGAGATAAAATATAAGTAATAGTAAAGTTTAGTGATTTCTAGCCAAATATTTCGATATTGCCAATATCGAAATATTTTGCTAGTCGCCAAGCTGAGTTCAGTTTTAAAGATTTCCTTCTGACACTTTATTTGGCGATATTTCACGAAAAGCCGACAAGCTTGAGATAGTTTGCGAGATTTTGGGGATACCCAAAGTAGTCATTGACCACAGACTTTCAATGAATTGAATGCATCCATACACCTTAATGTATTTGGCTGACCCTGTAAATAAACTCCCAGTCGATTGCAGTGAAAAAAGATTTTGAAAACAGTTAGATATTACAATAGTTCTAAATACAAAGTTCAAAATTCTACGGGTTAAATTTTTAGAGTCATACAAAATACGAAATAATTTTTGGCACCAAATTTGGCGATATTTCGGCGAACCTCGCCAAGGTCGACGACATATGGCGAGATTTTAAGCATGGATCAAACAATGACTGACTATTGCCAAATTTTGCGGTATTTCTCCAAAACTCGCCAAGGACAATGAAAAATGGCAATATTTTGGACATGGACCAAATGACTATCGCCAAATTTGGTGATATTTCGGCAAAACTCGCCAAGGTCGACAGCAGACGGCGAGATTTTGGGCATGGACCAAACAATGACTGTCTACAGTTGTATTATACTGCAGATGCCCATAGACATTAAAGTATTGAAATTCTTTTCGATGGTCCTGTAAATAAACTCTCCAGTAGATTGGAACCAAAAATAGAGATGCACAGCTAGATTCTACACCAGTGGTGCGCAAACTATTTTCATTTGCGACCCCCTATTTTGTGTAAAAATTTGTCGCGACCCCTGGATAGACAGTAGACATTTTGTTTGATTGACAACGAAGTTACATTGAAATTCTTTCTGGGACTTGCTCTTACAGGATGTTTTTAAAAGAGTGTCGTAACGTCATCGATTGAAATAACGCCTTTTTAAAATAGCGCACCAAACTTATAAACCATCATAAAAACGTTATAAAAGTTGTAACATCATAAAAATTAGTTAATGAATCAACACATAATTTTATGAAACAATGCTTTATTTATGCATATGGATATAAATACTTTTTTAATGAAAAATACTTTAAAAAAACTTTACATCATAAAAAGTCAATGTGAAGTATGTGCTTGCAAAGAGCTCATGATTGCTTCTATGTTCGGATCTGCATTAGAAATCGCAAGCCGTAAGTCATCTTCTGGATCCAATCGAGATCGATATTTTGTTTTAACGGAAACTAATTTTGAAGATCACTATGCGTGATAACGGGGTTTTGAAGTGATAGCGATCGCGAATATCGTGCTCGTAAAATAATAATTGTCAGTTTCTTCTCTTGTATTATTCTCGTTCTTTGAAATGAATAATTATAGATTTTTCATAAATTTGAATCTCTTTGAATTTGGCGAGCCCCGGTTTGCGCACCGCTGAGCTACACCAATCTTATGCACGGAATTTCAGCATTCTACGACTAATAGTTTTTGAGATTTGAAAGTTAAATACATATACATGTACACCTGAAGTCGCCAAGCTTGGCGTAGTTGTTGAGAGAGGCACATGACCAAGGTCGGACCATTACCTAATTTATATGATAGGACGGTATTGTGCTTGAAATGGATGAAGCCATTGACCGTAATGGAAATTTTTTGAGTGTTCCTGTAGCAGAACTATAAATGATAAAGACACTTTTCAATGGAGAAATTCATTTTGTAACTCTTTACAGCATATATAACTTCTGAGTCGTTTGAAATAGCCAAAAATATCTAAAATACGCTGTAATGAATTTCGACCCATAGAGCGTAATGTATTTAGAATCTCTTGGGCGGCCCTGTAGATAAAATATCCATTCAAATGGAACCGAAAGTGGAGCTGCAGAAGTAGATGTTACCACAATCCTAAATATAAAGTTTCAACATTCTACGCCTAATATTTTTTGAGATATGCGAGTTTAATGAATTTCGACCAATAGAGCGTAATGTATTTCGAATCTTTTGGGCGGTCATGTAGATAAACTATCCAGTCGAATGGAACCGAAAGGGAAGGTGCACAACTAGATGTTACAAAAATCCTAAATATAATGTTTCAACATTCTACGCCTAATAGTTTTTGAGAAGTGCGAGTTTAATGAATTTCGGCCCATAGAGCGTAATGTATTTCGAATCTTTTGGGCGGTCCTGTACATAAACTATCCATTCGATTGAGACCAAAAAGGGAGGTGCACAACTAGATGCTAGAATAATCCTAAATATAAAGTTTCAACATTCTACGACGAATAGTTTTTGAGATATGCGAGTTACATACATAATACGTACGTACGTACAGACGGTATGGAAAAACTGGCTAAAATAGACTCGCCGCTGGTCAAAATGAGTTGCAGATGCGTTTATATCATCATGCATGCTATCTTACGACGAGATGCATCGAAAAAATTCTTAAAAGTAAATTTAGAGGTAGTCAAAATCGATTTTTCGTCGAAATTTAGCCCCCAAAATATTTCGGGGTCACTTTTTACTTTCTTATACTCCGTACAAGGAAGTAAAAAGTGACTAACTGTCTAAACTAGTTGCCGATAGTGACAACTTCTAAAAATAGTTAGAAAATTGACTCGGGCCGAGCACTGTTATTCGCTTGATAGATCTGGAGCTCAATAAACCATTACAATGGTATATTTGTTAGTTTCATACAAATGAGTTGCCTCTCCGACATTTACTTAATTCCTTAGATGGTGCAACCGATAGTTCTACAACCTTTTGTGGACCGATTAGTAAAGTCATGAAAACCTGCAAGGAGCTACCTATAGTTCATTTTTCTTAAATAAGTGAAGAAAATATGCCAGATAATATTGATAATACGATTCTAACCAATGATCAACAATATTTATATGATACTTGCCTCGCAATATCACGCGGTGAATGTACTTCTGAATAGGCATTAAAAAAAAAAATTACACCAGTTGCTCACTCAAGGTGCCTAACGACTGTAAGTAGAATTTTAAGACTGTATGTGGCTACAGAAAAGCCATCTGTCAATCTTATCACTATTTTAAAGTACATTATTAAGGTATACGCACCTGTGTGGTTTTACATTTTAAACAAAACCATACCTAACAGAAGGAGCACGACGGCATATTTGGAGAATTATTTCCTTTTTCACGGTTCCGTGCTCGTAGCGGCCGTGCTCATAGCGTCCATCCCATTAAGGGTGCCCGTAGCGTCTTCCCATCCACCTGATTTCACCCCAGTAATAACTGAAAAGAAGTAATAAAAAGGCAAATCCTAGTAAATATAGCGGTCATTTTAGTTCATAAAATCGTAGATTTCATTACTACTATTTATTTTTAACAAATAAAGTGAAGTTTAAATCCAATCAAGCAAAGAGGCTGTGACGTACGTAAGCTGAAGCCAAGATTAAATTGTCCGGGTTCGACAAAAATAAAGAACAGATTTCCTAAAAATTATATTTAATAAATTATATACAGGCTATGTACATGGATCAGGTATCGTAAGTATCGTACAATATAAATTCTCGTATAAAACTTACGAGAAACGTATGAGATCGTATAATACTCCGTACAACAGCTCTTTTTGTTCTAGCGCGTAAAACCATGGCGTAAACACGGTGGGGTTGAGGTGTAGCTCGCTGCTGACTCCAAGGTGGGTGAAACCATGGAGTCGAAAAGGGGGTGCAGCAGCCACATCCTCCCACCTTTTGAGTAAAACTCAAAAACAATTAATACTCACTTACTTACAAAAAATTCTTAGTTACACAGTTAAAGTTAAACATAAAAACTGAAAAAGGAGAAATTAAAAGTTCAACAGTTTAGTCATCAAAAGAATCATCAAGTTCCAGTTTACAAAGTTTCTGCACAGGTCGTAGAAGCTCAGCATTCTCAGTCTTCAACAGAACAAGGCATACATGTCCGTCCCGGCCCGGGAACAGCTTCATCACTCGACCCAAGCTCCATGCTGTCCTCCCCTTGCTCGTCCCCTCCAACAAAACCACCTCTCCAACGGATATTAGAGTGACTTTTCCAGCTTTCTTTGATGTTTGTCGTAACAGTCCCAGATATTCTGATCTAAATCTGCGTCTCAGGACATCACGAATTTTCTGTAAATGCTTGGCTCGTTTACTTAATTTTTCACAGTCTACAACATCCAGATCTGGAACACCTGATGAAGAAATTTCATGCGAGAACATAGCAGGAGTCAAAGGTGATGGATCTTCAATGTCTTGTGAAGCATACGTTAGTGGCCTGGAATTACTTACTTGTTCGCAATTCCTCGTAGGTTAGGGAGGCGCGTCCCAAAACTTTTCTCAATATTCGCTTAACCATTTGGACAAGACGCTCCCACCATCCTCCCCACCAGGCTGCAGATGGAGGATTTAGTTTCCATTGGATTCTTTGTTCTACGGCCTTCAATTGTACAATCTTCCAATCAATGTTACTTAGGACATTCTTCGTCCCAACGAAATTTGTTCCATTATCGGAGTAAACTTTCGAAGGTCGTCCCCGTCTTGATATGAATCTTCTTAGTGACTGGGCAAAAGCTTCTGTTGTTAATTTCGCGATGAGCTCCAGGTGGACCGCTCGATACACTGCACACGTAAAAAGCACAATGTACGCTTTCTGCTTATTCTTCAAATGGAGAGGTCCAGCTAGATCCACACCAGCTATTTCAAATACCTTAGCATCGGGAACTCTGTCTTCTGGCAATGTGCCAGGTGTAACTTCGAAGTTTTTGGCGTTAAATCGTTGACACTTCATATAACGTCGTATGCGATTGCGTATGGTCTTTCTGGATTTTAGTATCCAATAACCCTCTTTGAATTGAGTCATCACTAGAGAGGTTCCCGCGTGCAACAGTTCACAATGGACTTTCATTATTAAAAGATGTACTACAAGATGATTTGATGGTAAAATGGCTGGATATTTGAAATATTCTGTGTCATCTCGGTAGATAACACTAGTTTGAGCTCTGATAACACCGTTTGTGTCAATTATTGGCCTTAAATTTCGAATTTTTTCATCCGTTAAACCCTTAAAAGATTCCTTCTGTATCAGACGTATGAGAGCTATTTCTGTCTTTTCAAATTCTGGAACTGATATATTAAGTAAAGTTTCGGTATTGGCCTTTTTCATTTTCTCGTAAAAGCGAAATATCCACTCAAACATTCTAACAATTTTGTTGTAAGAAGAAAAGTAATTGTAATACCATTTAGAGTCATCTTCAGTCTTATTAATACTAACTACAGTTTTACGTTTTTGTGAATTTACTAGATCTTCATTTATTTTTCCTTCACATTTAGGCCATGCCTCTTCTTTGTTATAGAGCCATGATGGTCCCTCCCACCATCGCAGACGTATTAGCTGTTCAGCAGAACATCCCCTGCTAACTAAATCGGCTGGATTGAATTTTCCTGGAATGTGTTGACAATGTGTGGAAGAAGTTAGTGTTCGTATTTCCTTGACACGGTTATTCACAAACTTAGACCAGTTTTGTTCCCGTTGTATCCAGCATAAAGCTGTTGTAGAATAAGTCCAACAATAAATCTTAAATGTAGGGAACTGTAAATCTTTAAGAATGGAAAACAATAATCTAGCTCCGATCAGACATGCAAGCAATTCTAATCTAGGAATAGTTACATTTTTCAAGGGTGCTACCCTACTTCTTGCACTTATTAAACTGACAGTTACTTCATCGTCATGTTCTATTCTGAAGTATATGCAACTACCGTGGGCTGCTTGACTAAAATCACAGAAAGCATGAAAGCTGATCAGTTCATTGCTGTTCTTAAACTATCTAGGAATTTCAATTTTGGAAAGTAACGGTAACTGCTGGAGCCATGAAGTGAATTTTACCGTAAAGTGATCGGGGAGTAGATCATCCCATTTAAGTTTCAAACACCATGTTTCCTGTAAGACTAGTTTAGGTATTAACATGACAGGGCAAGTGTATCCTATCGGATCAAACACTTGGTGAGCTATTGCCAAAACACTGCGTTTCGTGACTTTGTCTACTTGAGAAGGTATTTTATCAAAATTACAAGCTAATGTGTCACGTTGCGTATCCCAAATAAGTCCTAAAACAGAGACACATTTTTCCATAGATTGATCTTCTTCAATCATTCCATTAAGAAAATTTGATCGCCATCCACGCAAATTAAAATGTCCCGTCGATAAAATGATCCGTGATTCTAGGATAAATTTTTCAACTTCTTCTACCGAATTTAGACTGGCCAAACAGTTGTCTACGTAAAATGACTTTTTGAGAATTTCGGTTGCCTGTTCAAATTTTCTGTCACCCTGCTTAAATGATAATGTAAAGTTGCAGCTAATAAAAATGAAATGGTTCTGATTCCAAATACAGCCCTTCTATGTTGGTATATAAGACTTTGTTCGAAATTATCTCTATGAACCCAAAAGAATCTTAGAAAGTTTCTGTCCCTTTCCCTGACTGAAATCTGTAAAAATGCTTTCTCTATGTCTGAAGTAACCCCGACAGCATTTTTCCGAAATCTATTTAGAATTGATGGGATAATCTCTATCAAATTTGTCCCTGTTACTAAACAGTCATCAAGTGATGGTGAATTGCCCGTACGTGCTGAAGCAATAAATGCAGGTCGTATTTTTGTCGTACTTTCTTCTTTAAATCCAGGCCTGTGTGGTAAATAATATCCTTCTTTAATTTCTTCCTGATTCGGGATTTCTATCATTTTAAGAGATAACCAGTACCTTATTATATGCACTGATGTTATTGGAAGCTGTTAATTTATCTTTTGTTTTCTTAAAACATCTTTCAGCTAATCTGTAATTATCTGGCAAAATAGAACTGTCCTTAACCCAAGGAAGAGCTACCTCATACCTACCCTCTTGATCAAAACATATGGTTTCATTAAAATAGTTCATCGTATCTGTCTCTCCAATTCTTTTCTAGGTTTATCTTGCACAGGGTCAGTTATATTCAAAACATCTAATTTCCAGAGATCTGAAATGCAATTATTATTTACAAGCAACGGCGAAATGCAAATACACTCTATAACAACAAAAATCGACGCACCAAGAAACAATCGCCCGATTGCTTTGAAATTTCGTATGCATGAATGTTTTGAAGAGATATGCAAATGATTCAAATTTGGTGTCCAATGAATGAATAGTTTGATCTCTAGCGCATCGGAACTGCGCATCCAGCAAACGTATATAAGGAGCAGTTCTTCAACGGTTGTTAAAACTTTCGGTTTGATTGCGATTCAGATGACCTTTCAACAACTTAAAAAATGCCTCGCTGCAGGATTCGTGCTCATTACGAGCAACTGTCAGAGTTTGACAGAGGTCGTATCAGTGGATTGAAAGAGGCCGGTTGGACTAATCGGAGAATCGCTCGTCATTTGAGTCGAAGCGATGCGACGATTCGAAGATGCTGGAAAGGATGGGGGGGAAATGGCAGAGTGCAGCGTCAGGATGGTAGCGGTCGACCTAGGGCTACAACAGATCGTGAAGACAGAGTGATGGTCCGATCAGCTGTCACAGCGCCTTCTTCATCTCTATCAACCATCAGATGTTCAACCCAAACACCAGTGTCCATCATAAATATTCACAGACGGTTGAGAGAGCGAAATCTACGCTTGCGCCGACCGTTACGCCACCTGCCACTCACGCCTGCACACTGCCGAGCCAGATTACAGTGGTGCAGGGCTCGATCAGGTTGGAATGATGCCGACTGGAGACGTATATTCTTTAGCGACGAATCCCGCTTCCAACTGTGTCCTGACGATCATCGAAGACGTGTTTGGAGACGCACAGGGCAGAGGGGGGATCCTGCTTTCACTATTGCACGCCACACCGGCCCTCAACAAGGCATTATGGTCTGGGGTGCCATTTCCTTTGAGAGCCGGACCCTTTTGGTCGTCATTAGAGGTACACTTACTGCACATCGGTACGTGAACGACATCCTAAGACCTGTTTTGCTACCGTTCCTTTTGCAGTGCCCTGGGCTGGTTTTTCAGCAGGACAATGCCAGATCACACACGGCTCGTGTTGCTCTAAACTGTCTGCAAGCTGGTCAAACTCTTCCTTGGCCTACCAGATCGCCAGATCTCTCTCCCATCGAGCATGTCTGGGATATGATGGGAAGGCGATTGCATCTGGCACGGACTGTTGATGACCTCGTTCGACAATTGGAGCGAATTTGGCAGGAAATACCGCAGGAGACCATCCGGGAGCTTTATCGGTCTATGCCACGCCGTGTGGCAGTTTGTATCCAGGCTAGCGGCGGGTCAATACCTTATTGAACTTGTTACTGTAACTCTGAAATAAATTATTCAATTGTTCTGAAATTTTAATCATTTACTATTCTGTATATTGTCTTCCTATCCACCAATTTTCGTCTCAATCGGACACCTCCTTCTTGGTGCGTCGATTTATTTGTTATAGAGTGTAGTAGCACAAGATTCATCTGCTGTACTAACCGGAACTTTCCCCATTAGGGTCCATCCCAGGGACGTTTCAACCGCTACAGTCCAGATTTTAACTTTATAATTTTGCCTGAAAGTAATTTGGCAGCTGTGTCAGCTCCAAGAAGTAATTTAATTTCTTTATCAACTTTTACAGAATTTTCCTCAAAATCACTTAATTCAATACAGTAATTTCTTAATTCTTTAATCCAGGCACAACAGGGTATTTGTTTGATACCAGAACAAATATTCAGTTGACTTAATAATTTTACACTGCGCTTAAATCTATCATCAAAACTACGTAATTCAACATTATACTCGTTGTGGACATTTCTTCTTCAGTTTCAATGCCACCAAACAAATTTTGTTTTAAGTTAACTCGTCGTAAAACATCGTACTGCATTTCTTCAGCAACACTTTCACAGATATAACTTTTCATAGAACCTGTATCAACGATAGCTCGTACAAATTGTTCTCGACTGTCATTACATAATCGTACAATCAAAGTTTGCAAGTAACACATCTGAGAAATGCATTTGGTTGTTCAACGTGCTGGTTTTCGTAGGTAAATCAGGACATAAAGTAGCAAAACGTGTATTTCTGCATATTAAACACTTAATCCTAGATTTACTTTGATTAGCTCTATGACTGTTATGCTTTAAACAAACAAAGCAAGTATTTTGTTTCTTAACTGCATCTTTTTTATCCAATAAGGACATATTATCTACTTGGTCACAGTTCTCGGATGAATGCGTAAACTTTTTCTAAAAAATACAATATTCTGATTTTTTTTATTACTTTGTGTATTTTCATTACGAACATTTTTATGAGAAATAAACAATTCAGAAGCAGTCGGAACAGAACTATCGTACTCAGGTTTCTTGTAGTGCTTCTTGTTTACCTTTTCAACACTGAATGTGTAACGAGCAAGCTTTATTTTTTGCTCACTTTCAACTTCTATTCTTAAAAAATCAATTAAAGAGTCTAGATCAGACTTACCTTTATTTTTCTCTTGCGTAAAACAGAGGTTTCTCTCCCACGTCATCAGCAGGTCAGGAGGCATGCATGATTCCACCAACGGAAACAGTATTTCGGCGTATTTATCCTTCGTTAGACCTAACGATTCTAATCCTCTTAATTTTGTTTGTAATTCATCGTAAAGTGTTGATAAATCGGGCTTTTTATCTTTTAGAACAAGATGTAATAAATCCCTAACGTATACTTGAAACAAAATATTTTCTTTTCCGAAACAATCCTTTAAATAATTCACAGCCTTAGGATAGTTTTCTGTGGTGGGAGGGAAGCTATCTAATATCTGACGCGGCTTTGTGTTAGGTACTGTGCTCTGAATTAAATACGCAAATTTAGCACGGGCGTCTATTCTATCATCATTTTGAATTTTCTGCAGAAACCCAGCCACTCTCTAGGATACCCAGTAAACTTCAGAAGTTCTAAAATCGGTAGAGCGTACTTAGCCGAAGCTCCTGCATTATTTACAAGCGGCGACCGATCATTCTCCTTCGTAGACGTAATGGAGCCGTTCACACTTCCGTTGTTTTGATTAACGCTAGCAGCGAGCAACTTTCCTTTTGTTTTAAAAAGTATAAATTTCTCTTGATATTGTTCGCAAAAGTTATACTCTTCATCGAATTCTTTCTGCATACATTTTTTATCTTCCAAACACTTAAAAATTACATCATCACATTCTTTCAGTTGCGTCGCTTTATCGGTTAATTGTTCTAAATATATTTCAATTTCATCAGTTAATGTAGCATTCGACTTAAATAATTCTTCAAGCTTATTTGCCGTTTTAGTAAAGGCAGTTATTGAAGAACGTCGTATTTTAGCCTGATCCATATTAATATCGTAATATGAAATCTGTTTGAAAATTAATTAAAATTTTCCATCCTAAGCAGGGATGCCGATCTGTGACGTACGTAAGCTGAAGCCAAGATTAAATTGTCCGGGTTCGGCAAAAATAAAGAACAGATTTCCTAAAAATTATAGTTAATAAAGTATATACAGGCTATGTACATGGATCAGGTATCGTAAGTATCGTATAATATAAATTCTCGTATAAAACTTACATATGAGATAGTATAATACTCCGTACAACAGCTCCTTTTGTTCTAGCGCGTAAAACCATGGAGTAAACACGGTGGGGTTGAGGTGTAACTCGCTGCTGACTCCAAGGTGGGTGAAACCATGGAGTCGAAAAGGGGGTGCAGCGGCCACATCCTCCCACCTTTTGAGTAAAACTCAAAAACAATTAATACTCACTTACTTACAAAAAATTCTTAGTTACACAGTTAAAGTTAAACATAAAAACTGAAAAAGGAGAAATTAAAAGTTTAACAGTTTAGTCATCAAAAGAATCATCAAGTTCCAGTTTACAAAGTTTCTGCACAGGTCGTAGAAGCTCAGCTGGGAGAAACCATGGAGTCGAAAAGGGGGTGCAGCTGCCACAGAGGCATTGTAAATTTTGTTTTTTTTTAAAGAACTGTTTTACGGCCGATACCCAAAGATGATAATGAAGTGTTTAAAGTAAGAAAATGTATCTAGCGGTGTATATGTACCAGGATTCCTTTTAGCATGTTCGAACACTGCATAGAGCTTCAAATATTAAAACAGTGCTGGCTATAAAACATTAAAATAAAACACAAGGTATCCTTCATTACAGCTGATTTTAAATCTTAAACTCATGTTTATCTTGTTCGCTATCATTATTGAAAATGGCATCTCTCGGGCCAAACCTCGACAAGATTTTAGAAGACTGTACGCCTTCACAGTACCGATATTTATAATTTCAATCAATCCGTTCATGATAGAGCTTAATTTGCTTTGGAGCTCAGCTCCTGTACTTCTTTCAACAAGTTTTTTCATTAAATTCAAAATTTTAATAGGCTTCATTATTGTTTCGTTTGATATTAATTTTATTACATTGCAAAAAATGACTGTGGTTAGAAAAAATATACTTCATTATTCAATGAATTAATGTTGTAATTTACAATGCAATAAATTAGGACTCATGCACTTTTTGTTAGAAATTAAATCCTGGCTCGGGGATTCATTAAGGAACCTGTACATTTGAAAGTAGCTCCCCACCCCCACCCCACCCTAAAAGCAATCTATTTATCCTCTAAGAGGCCTTAAAAAATCCCTCTCTCAGTAGCTTAAATTGCGCAGAGCTGTGCCATAACATTATTTAAATTATATTTTCCATTCCAATAGTTTTTGAGTTGCTGAACGCGTTTGCGCTCTCAACTGGAAGACGGAAGGAGCCTGGTTCAAAACCAGTTCGTGTCCGCCGACCTAGCCGTTAGGAGTTTTCCGTCGTTTCCTCCGAAACTTCGCGTAAATAAAGGTTAAGATCCCTTAGACAGTCCCCTACGGAAGGCAATACCCCCACCCCCCACCCCCGGTCTAGATAATTGGCCGTACCACCACATTTAATTTCAAATAGTTTATGGTGTTGAACTAAAGAACATAAAATAAAGATGAGCGAACGAAACAAGAAATTTA
Organism: Cheiracanthium punctorium; assembly: GCA_038373885.1. NCBI lineage: Eukaryota > Metazoa > Arthropoda > Arachnida > Araneae > Cheiracanthiidae > Cheiracanthium > Cheiracanthium punctorium. The sequence continues at coordinate 71,107 of JAWZYV010013900.1, forward strand.
ATGTGCTCAGAGAGAGAGAGAGAAAGTGCTTAGTTCACATTATGTAGCCCCTTTATGGTTTGTATCGTAGAACATCTGCAGCAGATAAATTTTTTCTAAAAAGGCACTCAATTTTCTTGAAAATAAGGTTCTTTTGATATATTATTGTTTTCTAAACTTAGGATTTTTTTTTTTTTTTTAATAACCTTTGAGCATCTTTATCGTTATATTTTAAAAATAGAATGATTTATTTTCTTGATTTGTAATGTTGCATTCAAAATATTTGAATTATTTAATAGAATAAAATATCTATTAAATAATTCAAAAATACTTAAAATAATAATTTACTCGCCTTAAAAATATTGAAATGTCTTCAAAAACGGCTGCTTTATTGTAGAAACTTTTCTCAACCCGTAGCAATCAAATCTACGATTTTGTGGACTAAAATGGCCACTACTAAAGTAGGTATACATTTAGTCGTATTTGCCTTTTTATTTTTTATTTTCAATTATTATTGGGGTGAAAATAGGTGGCGGGGAAGATGGACGCTACGAGCACCCTTAATGGGATGGACGCTATGAGCCGGGGTCGCCGCGACTGAAGAGAGAGGAGAATGCAAGAGCCCCTCCCTTCCCGGGGGCTCCGTATGAGCACGGCCGTTACAGACACCGATCAAACAGTGCAGCTCACCACACAAACTTAGATTTTCCTCAAATTTTATATAGATGATTTATGGGTTAAGATAACCACAAATCTCAATTTTGTAGGTTCTACGATAATTAATTACCAAGAAATTAAGTGTTTTTTTTTTTTCTGAATTGCTTAAATAAGTCCTTATCTGTAAAGGCTACTGAAGTGAAAATTTGTTTCTATGGGTAACCTTTTTAAGCTTCTTCCAAAAATGTTATCAAATTTGCGTATCTTCCATAGTTTATACATGAGCATTGCATTTGCCAAAAAATATCAGGAACTTTTTTCTGCATGTTTGATCAGAAACACATTTTTAAACTTTTTATATGTTGTCAAAAAAAAATTCATCTTAGCTTTCTGCTCAGGAGCTGAGAAAAATCGCTAAAATTAGGGAAGCAAGTGGTTTTTTGGAATTTTAAGTACACATTTACAGAGATTTCTGACCGTATTTTTCTCTGCTTTCTTTAAATTTATCTATTCAAAATTTGAAAATGATTGATTCCAAGGTGTATAGATTTGTATATGCATAAATGAACATACACACACACACACACACACACACCACAGATTTTGGTTTTTATTTGTAAGATTTACCTTTCTGTAATTACTGGTTTACATCAGAGGATTATTTTTTTTATGCTTCATAGTTCATTGATGAATATAAAATATGTTTTGTACGATAATATGAATATCAAAATATGTTTTGTTGATTAAACAAAAGTTTTGTCAAATCAACAATATTATCCGGTTGAAATAACGCCAACGAAATTTTTGTTAAATTAACAAAATAGTTTTGTTCAAATTATTTGGTTACTTCAACAAAACATTTTTGTCAGTTAAATCAAACAATTTGATTAAAATAAGCAAATGTTTTATTAATTTAACCGAATTATTTGTTCAAATGGTCTATTTCATTAAAATCAACCACATTATTTGTTTGAACGAACAAAATTTCTTTATTAACTGGTGTGTTCATAGATCATTTAATAAAATTACATTGTTCAGTTTACTATGTTATTTTTTAACCCACCAAACAGTTTTAGAAAGTTTAGAGGTAACGCTAATTAATTCATGTATTCATCAAAATTTATATTTTTATTTTGGTATTTTTATATATCCACAATATTAATTTGAAGAAATTCAAATCACAAGGTTTTTTTAATACAGTTAGCCAGAATCGCTCATCCGTTCGTGATAAAGTAAAGCAAATATGTATCTTCAATACTAAATAATACCCAAGTTTGCAATTTTATAAAACAAAAAAGTGTTATAGAAATTTATTTTTTGATGTTATTTTTTAAAGGAGTTGTCCATTATATTGCATGTGTGGACATACTTCATATTTACAACTTCGGAGTGGAGCTCAGTTATAGTAATCGATAGTGTAAACAGAATATTTCATGGCTACCGTCTCTCTTCCCCCTTCCCCCATCTGTCTTTCTTATTTCTCGAGAAAGGGATTTATACAATCCCAGCCCATAAGACTTATTAATTTACACTCTCACCTACTTTTTTCACTCTAACATTCCAAATCGAAATCCTTAAGAGTGTAAGTAAGTAAACAATCATTATAAAAGTTTCAGTAAAAATACATAAATGTTTTATCACGAACACGCAAGTCATTCTGTTTGTTAAAACAAATTCGTCTAACCGTCAAAACATGAGTTGCTTTAAACTAAATCTTTATAAAAACACTAAAATAAAAATGTAAATTTTGAAGAACAAATAAGGAACGAGACTTAACTCTGAAAATTTCAGCTAACTTAGAAAAAAACAATTGAATAATTTGGTATTTGATATCCCCCATACTTTTTGTATTGGCAGACATTAGTGTGAATGCTCTGTTCTTGTGTAATGAAGCATTTTCTTCTCTGGCTATGGCTTGCACTGACTTGCGAATGTCGTTGACGATTTCAAATATCATTAGTTGATTTTTAACAAAGTGTTTTATTAAGTTAAAAAGGTGTTTTGTTAAATCAACTTATTTGAATCAAGCTTTTGTCGAATTAACAAAACGAAGCTACTAAACTCTTTAACCATACAAGTTTATTAAATTCAACAAAATAGCTTTTAGGGTGTAGTTTAAGAGATTAACATATAAAAAGATATCAACATATTTGTAACAGTACGCGCAGTTAAATTTTATTTTATGTTAGAAATTTCCTATAGTATTGTAAGTTTACTTTTGTGTCGAATAAGTTTTGCAAATAGGGAGTGCATTATTATTATCATCATCATTATTTTTATTGAATATACGTAATTTAGGTCAGTGCAAACTAATTTAATCAAATAAGTAGCTCCTGAACAAGGTGTAAAATAAATTATCACCAGAGTACCTTCAAATTAAATGAATATTTTTTGTTTGCTCATGGCATCGACCTTTAAAAGAATCCTGATTATCTTAGAGCCTAAAAGCAGGTGCAACTTTTTTCCCCTCTCTACATTATGCCAAAGATATTAAAACAATAACTTTGAAAGCCATTTTTTGAACATAATCACTTTCAGTAATTATTTCAGCATGGCTTCTCTGCAAGAAAGAAAGAAAAAAAAACTCTCCATTTACTTTCCTTTTTGACGTCTTAATTCTTTAACATTTGTTTTAGAGTGAAGCTGCAATAGAAAAAGTTTTTCTTCTTTTTTTTTTTTTTTTTTTTTTTTTTAACATGGCATGTGATTATGTTTTAGAAAGGTAATTAAGCCAAAAATTCGGTTTTATTGCGCATTATAGCGTTAATGTAATTCGAGTGTAAAGAACTATAAAATGGCAGTCTTTCTGCTTGGCTTTCCTGATATATATATATATATATATATATATATATATATATCACATGGGCGCCGGGAGAAGGGTGCAAGGGGGTGCACTTGCACCCCCCCCCGGAGTTCGAATAAAGTATAATTAACCTGAAAATATAAGTAATTTGTTTTACCCTTAGGACAGTAGAAAAAAAAAGAGCCTGAAAGCAGGGTTCCCATTAGAAAAAAAAATTGGGGGAGATTTCTCACCCATCCAAAAATTTTGAGTGAGATTTCTGAAAGTTAAGTGAGAACATATATATTGTTTACCATCATTTTATTTATTTATAGTACAATTTCAATAACACCGATTTTTCCGTTCATTAAAAAAATTTACAGCTTGATCATATGGAAAACTTTCTAAATTGATATTTCCATCAGCTATTCTAATAAGATTGCTTAAATTTGCACTTGAAAGTGCACTAAAATTTGCACTTGAATTGTTAATGGATATACAAAGTTAATCAATATTCAAATTTATTCAAAGAATCACATCCAGTTTAACTAAGCAAAAGAATTATTAACTATAATATTTTATCTAGTATAATAAAATTATATAAAATAACTTAATATTTATATAATATATTTATATAAATATTAAATTATACTACAAAGTTGGTAAGATACAAATATGTGTGACAAAGTTAAAACAGATATAGTTAAGTTCAAATTCTTACTACAGTAAAATCTAGATTATCCTGCATTTAACCAAAAGATTTCAGCTTCCCTCCTTTTTTTTTTTTCTTTTCTTCTTAAAAGATTGATTAACTCTTACTGTGAACCGCAACTAAGAACGGAAAGGGGGGGGGTGCAAATTTCAAACTGCCAGAGGTTATCAATAATTCCATGAATCGTGGTGGTATATTAAAAAAACAGATGAAATGCTCTCGAAACTCATATATGATGGACACACATACAAAAACATAGCATTTTACAGCTGGCAAGCAGGAGGAGAAATATCAACACGTCAGCTCAGCGCCGATAGCATTAATTAATATTCCCCCTCTGCATTCCGATGATTTAACTGTGTTTCTCTGAACAAAAACTCAAGAGAGGAAGGGGGGGACGCTTCATTGCGGCCGCGGCACACTCGTTATCCGACAGTAGTAGAGTAAAAACAAATTTTTGTATCTGTAAACTGGCGTTTTTAAACTTTCAAACAGCGTGCGAGAATCTCGCGCAGGTGGCGAATATTTTGCAGCGCGAGAATACCTCGCGCTGTATTATTTTTTGTGCGAGATTTAAGAAATTTATGCGAGATTCTCGCGGTCTCGCACTCTAGCGGGAACCCTGCCTGAATGTGCGTGTGATATTTTGAATTCTGCGTGTAACTGTCACAATAAATTAGCTGTTTAGACATGTGTTTATGGCTTATTATTTTCTGCCATTGTACACAAATTTTAAACTTTTGAGAAGTCATCCACATTTTTATTTTGGGAAAATGTTGGCGCACACACATGAGCCCTCATAATGCATTGACCAACGCGTATGGTCGTAGTAGATGTTGAATGCCTCACAGCATGTGCCCGCAATTAGGAAAAAATATTTTGAAATAGTCTCGATAATATTCGAGGTAGATGGGACCGGTCTTGTCTCGAACTATCGAAATCATTAAATTAATAAACAGGTAAATGGAAATAAAGCAATTTTTGTGATTTGGGTGCATATTTAAATGAAAAATTTAGTCACATATTATCACATTACTGATTAGAGCAGGTTAATAATATCGGAAAATAATAGTCAATTGTTTTGTATTGACACGTCGACTCGTTTCCGTACAATAGTATCACGCCATTGCCAAAGCAGCATGTCAACACTGCACAGAAATGGCTGTGAGGATCTACAGAGAAAATACACCCACTTTCCTTGGGAGAGGGATTTCTGATAGGGCTTCCATGTGCACCAAGTATTTGAATTTTTCTCCTGCAATAAAAATAAATCGCCTGTTTTATATGTGCTGGTCATTATTTGGGAGCTAAACTGATTTTTTTTCACTAACTGAGATATATGAAAAACTAGAACAATCGAGACTCTACTGTGAATCTGATTAAATGCAATTATTTTAGGACTTAACGCTTAATGTTTAACGTTTCTTTTTAGCATTATAGTGTTCATTTTTCAGAGATTTAAACTCAAAAACTATGAGATGAAAATTTGTATTTTAAGTTTTTTTGACATGGTGATTTTTCAAATATTAAATGAAGGCATCACTGCGTCACTTTCGAAACTTGGTCTCTGTTTTAATATGCGGATGTCCTTGCCAAGTGCACTTAAGGCAAATCTGCACATGGGGTATCTGTCATGGAAGGGGGGGGGGTTGCCTGAGGACTTTTTAAGGGGTTCTAACGCGTATTCACGTAACATGTAGAGAAAATCGGTCAATACTCAAAACCGTTAGATTGCAGAAACCGTTAGATTGACAGCCGCGCGGCCAGAACTATTGACCTTCACATTTCAGCCACCTACCATTTTCAGCACTGGACATGGTGAGGACCCTTAAGCCAAAAATTGCTATATATATCAATGCTAGAGAAAATACATTTCGCTTCAGTTTTTTGGGAAAATTCGTCTGTTTAAATATAAAACAGTTTTATCAAAATAGCATATAATTTAAATAATTAATTATTAGTATACTTAAATTGAAGTATTATTAATTATGCCAAATTGATAGTTGAAGATTTTGTACTTTTCAGCTGCGACAAAATAATTATGACGATGTTTATTTCACATAATGATGCATTTTCCAGTCAAGATTCTTCTTCCTTCAAACGCCAAATAGTCTAATTTTTTATATGTATGTATACAGGGTGTCCCTGAAGGTAGTTAAAATACATACAAAGAAGGATTTTTCTGCATTGCAACGTTTGGTCGGAAATTAAAAATGTAGATAGTTTCAGCACGATAGATCTCCAGCCTATTTAGCAAATAATGTGCGTAATTACCCCATTGTCATCTTTGACCCCCGATCGATTGGACAAGTTGAACTAGTCGCTTGGCCAGCGCGTTCATTAGATTAATCAAGTACCGAATTTTGCTTTTGGGGACACCTCAAGGCACTCGTTTACGAGACTCCAGTTGACACAGATGGGGACCTCATTGCAAAACTTTAGTAACCGCTGCAACCGTTCGTGGAACACCTGGCATCTTAGAAAGGGTACGCCAATCACTTGCTAGACCCTACCAGCACATTTGAGCATTTACAGTAGAGCTTTTTCATCTCTTTTGCATTTGCTATATTTCCATCTAAACTTTTATTTCTAACCCCACACTGCTAATCTGCCATGCAAAAAATGCTTCTTTATATGCATTTTATTCTTAAAGTTTAGCCTATGAATTCAGGAACACCCTGTATACGTATATATATATATATCTTGAGTGCACCCCCCTGGACATGATCCTGCCGGCGCCCTTGATATATATATATATATAATTATTTTATATAAAAATAGCTGATGTACCCGTTCTTTGTACGGTAAGAAGAAAGTATATTCCTAACACACGTACTTGAAAGTATTTTATTAGATCAGAGAGAGAGCATCCAAATTGTTACCCTCCTAACAATAAAATTTACACCTTATGAAACTAAGATAAGTAAAATTCACTTCATTTGTAGAACTTTGCAGCAGTTTGCTTCTTAGAATAGCTAATATAGCATGTGGAGAGCTGAGAGCTTTACACATGAATCAAAAAAATCAACGATATAAAAAAATGTTTTAAATAATCCGACATCAAAGAGCACTTTCTCTACTAGGTATTTTTATGATTTGCGCATGTAAGAAGTAATTGTCTGGCAGGTCCTAAAATAATTCTTCTTTATATTAATGAAAATTACAGTCAATATACTGCAAATTTATTTACGTAAAATAAATAACGAATTTCATATTCTATTTTTAACGTTACAGTTATCGTACACTGTAAAAAATAAAAATAAATTTACGAGAATTTACCGCTCATTTTTAAGGGGAAATCTCGTTTTCGTATATGAAGGAGAAACCCTCGTAAATCTACATTTTGAATATGAAGAAGCCCTTTTCTTACTGAAATCGCAACTGCACCTTTAAATTACGGTAGAGTCTCGCTAATCTATGACGTCGTACCCAAATGTGACGTAGGACCGGAAATTTCCCATCCTACTCCGACCGAACATGCCCACAATCGAATCGAAGCGAAGCGATTATGACTTGTTAATCAAGTCGAGTGCGAGTCATCAAAGCGCGCGCTATTGAGACGTGAAGTGAAAAACAACATGACTTGGATTTAATTTTGTTTGATGCAGTGTATAATCGGGTTGTAATGAGGTAAGTGACTTGTTTCATTATTTCAATGTTGTAAATGTATTAAATACTTTAAGGAAATTAGCATGTTTTTTCCCAAACATTGAATGAAATCCGAAGCCTACTCTCGGTCGGTTCTACGAACAACAACATGATATCGAACGAGGCCGGATACAACTAACCATCACGGTGTCGTCCCAGAACCCGCGGTAACCCCAGAATGGGGTGGGAAATGTTGGGGAAGAGAAGAGAGATTTACGACTATTTCTCCTCATCAAGGTCGGTAACGAGATCGGGGATTACGGAATTCAACTTAGCGATAGTCCCCCCTCCCCCTCTCAGAGCTCTCTTATCAATTCTGTGCTTCAGCGCCTTCCTGTCTTCAAAATACAAAAGCCGAATGGGATGGAAGAATCACTTGTTTATGTCTTCGAATTCAAAGCGATTTCTCTCAATACTTATGAAAAAGCTATTGGTTCGATATAAACTGAAACTTTTTTGGGGGAATTTTAAATCATACTCATTCTTATGAAAAGAAAATTAATGAATTCTTCTGTAACTTTAAAAGTACGAAATTATAATAATCGAACAAAAATAAAAATACTCATTATAGTTAAGTAATTACTATACTAATTATACAATTTAAATTATATGCTTATATAGATATTCATTTACATTACACGACGCACAGGAAGTACAGCAAGGGGGCTAATAGGGCCAAAATTTTTGATTATCATATTTATTTAGTCTAATCAAATGGATATGCCCCCTTCATTTAACTTATGAACAGCAGTTAGCTGTGGCATTACAAAACTTTTGCCCCTCTCCCGAAATGTGTTTCATATTGCCAAACCAAGAAAGAAAATGAAATATACTATAAGAATTTTTTTTTATCAGCAAATAATCTCTCCCCTCCTCCCCCCCCCCCAAAAAAAAAGAAAAGAAAAAAACTCGAGGGTAGTCCGCTTTAATAATAAATACTCTAAGTAGACAATTTGATACAAATACATATGAATTATTAATGTAAGCAGAAATTACATTTTTAGAGAGATTAATTAAAAGGTTTTTGTAGATATTGTATAGCGAAAAGTTTTTCCAAGAATATATTTTCCTTGGAATAAACTATAAATTTTGACTTCCTTTAACTAAAGACAAACTTTAAAACAAAATACTGATTACGATAAGTTTCATCAAATAAATTATGCATTTAAAATAAATGCTTGAATTCAAACTAATACCCGGAATAAACGTGCATTTCTTAACACTTTTTATTTAAATATTTTTATTTTATTTTGGTGATTTCAAAGTTAAATTCATAAATAAAGTGAATTGCAGAAACTTTGAAAAGTGCTTGAAGAAAACAAGATGTTGATGGGTGATTTCTTTTCCTCTTCTACAATAAAGAAACAGTATCCCCGCAATTATTTAATATTGTTGATTTGTTCAGGCAAAGCATACTAGGGCTATCTTCCAAAGAGAAAAATGTTTTGAGCGAGCACGTTTTAAGGGGGCGTAACGAGTATTTACGTTACATCTGGGGAAAACATCCCAAAACTCCAGATCGACAACTGCGTAGGAAGGCAGAACGCTGTAACTTCATGCTTTAGCCATCGGACAATGTTCATCAATTATTTAATTATTAATATTTTATAACGCATTTTACAATTTAACAGTGCTTTATTCGATCTATCAAGTTGCGCTGTTTTTAAAAGCACGTTTTGTAAATATTTAAACGATTTTAATACTTTAAATCTATAAAGTTTTAATATAGTATCTCTGATCGGATCATTTTTCTTTCAACACAAGGAAACCCGTAAAAATTTAACCCTTTGAGGCGCAACCCTTTCCCAAAGCTGAAAAAAGGGCAGTCGTTGCGCACAGCCAGCTGCGTCAAAAAAAGGGTCTCTAGATCTGTGGCACGCGATGAACGTTTCGATCGTCCGCCATCTTGCTGTTAGTTAAGTCAAGCGATGGCAACAGCTGCCCTTTTTTCAGCATTGGGCAATCTATCCGGCTGTTCTCGCATTTTTCCATTTTTCAGCAGATGTCAGTGCTGCTAAAAATAATCGTGACAATTTTTTTACGGGAAATGACGAGCTAAAAAGTAAAGGATTCTCGTGGAGCTATGTCACCCGCAACTATTTTTATAGAAATCAAATCTATTCTTCGTGACTGGCAATAGTCAAAACGTCAGAGTTTGGTGTTCCCAGAGCGGGAACACTGCGCCTATTGAAAAGGGAAAATATTATTAACTTTCGCTCAACAAATAAAACATTTTTCCATAAAATATTTTGTATTGCATTAAAAACTATAAATAAATAAATAATTTAAAGAAACTCTAATAATTAGAAAGCATTTAAAACCACAACCTATTGGAAATGAGAAAAATTGTTTAAACCAAACGCTTAAAAAATAATCTTGTTTAAATTAAGCTAATCTGGCAGTGAAAAGTTTCTTTTTAATAAATATTTTGTCAAAACACAGACTGGAGTTTCTTTTTGTATTTTTAAGTGGAACGGCTAAAATACGGTTAACTACCTCCCCGATTGCGATAGTTCATATGTATAATATGCTTAGGAAATCCTGATAACAATAGCTTTCTAAAGAAATATTATCACTGTTCCCAGACCTACTGAAATTTTGGAGGTGCACAGGAAACATTTGAGGGGGGCACATATCGAATTTTAAAGCAGAAAGGGGAAGTTTCTTTAAAATTTCAAACATGTTTATTTTTTTTTAATTGACTAAGTTGTTCGGGGGGGAGACACAGAGGGGAAATGTGCCCCCCTCAACGCTACGCCTATAGGTCATATGTATTGTATGCTTAGCTGTGACGTAGCTACACTGGGTGACATCCGGGGCGGATATAAGTGGTGTCACCCCCCATATGAGCATTTTTGCCCCATACATGCGATAATTTTGGAATTTTTGCTGTACAAGCCGTCGGGTGTCACCTTTTTGAGGGTGACACCCGGGGCGGACCGCCCCCCCTCGTCTTGCTACGCCACTGATGCTTAGGATAACAGTAGTTATGAAGGTTTACCTCCGCTCCAGACCTACGTAACTGCACCAAAATTTACGCCTTTACTCCAAAACAAGAGAAATTTGGGCATAAGATCCATTCTAATGCCTTCCTCACGTATGTTACAAAAGAAAAAAATTGTGTGTCCAATATTTACTAAAAATGAATCATGTTGGCGTTTTTTCCGCACACCTTTCGCCCCCACTTTTAACCCCACCCCAACGTATTACCGTATTTTCTAACTTTTACTTTCTACAGATCGCTTATGAAAACCAGGCATGTAGACAGAAAAAATCTTTGGAGAATGCGCAAAAGATGGTAAAGGTAGAACATCTCATAAAAAGGCTTAATTACTGATATCCAATTAACAAAAATTAAGGATTTTTTTTCTGGAGGGGGTCGAAGGCATGCCCCTGTGGTCACCCTTTGGCTTGGCTACATGCCTGATGAGAACAAAAATAAGAAAAGAACGTATAATGATGAGGGATATCCAGGGCCAGCCTTAGGCAGGGGCAAACGCCCAGAGGAGCGCGATTGGAAGCTCCGCATGAAAATTTAGTTTCCGAAAAAATGTATGAATTATAAATGCAACATTTGTCTGTGATGTTATTATTTTTTTCCGTACATTTTAGTAATTAGTCGAATTGAATTAAACTCTTCCTTGCCAACTTTGTAAAGCTGCTTTACAAATTTTCTTGAAACTTGAGTATTAGTAATGTAGATTAATTAATATTTTTACTGATTACTGCATGTCTTAATCCATCGGATTTATGATATGTTGCACTGCAATATTACGTTCAGACGCCCATGTTGCATAAATGTTCAACAGCACCGATAATATTTTTTTTTTAAACTTGCGGGGGGGGGGGGGTGGCTTTTAACTTAGGTTGTCAGTTATTATGCAATAAGAAGAAAATAGTAAAATAATCCAAAATTTCACTCTACTAATCGTTAGGGGTCGAGTGGGTATATGAGCCCACCCCCTCTTCTCCTTTGTCTAAGCATGACTTTTTTGTTAAGATAATAGCTCTTAATCAGAATGTTTAATTTTTATTAGCATTCTTTCACTATATTATGATGAAAGTTTGATGATGGGGCACAAATGAAAGTCATTTAAAGCAGTTCTTTTAAGAAAGCACACAGTTTATCACCCGCTGTTAACCTTTTTACACACCGCATTGAGATCCAGGCACATTTTAAATTAGTCCCCCCCCCCCTCCAATATTGTGTTTTCTAATGCGTTAGCGAAAGGTTATTAGTCATTTAAATGGGGGAGAGGGACTTTTTTATATAATTTTTACTGTGTTTCCAATTGGGAACATGGGTCATTTCTGACTATAATTTACATTGGTTTCAAAAACTGAATATACTGATGGGTATTTTAAATAATAAATGAAATACTAAGACTTAATAAAAGATTTATTTTTGAATTTCAGTAAAGATATGAATTAAGTTTGAAGAAGGGGAGGGTGCATCAAGATAGCTCTGTAAATATTTATGAAAAAGGCTATTTTCATGACTTTTTTCCAGTTTCCCAGTCATGATAGAAATGCAACTTCTATTTTAAAAAATGAAGTCAATTTTTAACTTTATCTGCTAATTTTTTCAAGTCAATACTGATAAAATTTCATTTTTGAATAAATTTTTAATTCGATGTTCCCAGTTAGGAACATTGGACGCAGGGGCGTAGCCAAAGGGGGGGGGGTCATAACCACCCTTCATGAGGAATTTTTTGCTATACAAAATGTATATTCTTCACTACATTATCATACACTCGTATACATATCTATGAGTTGTAGTTGTCTTAACCCCCCCCCATGAAAAATTTCTGGCTACGCCCCTGTTGGACTGTAAAGGGTTAAAAGAATCAAGTAACAACAAAAAAATTGAGAATGTCCACTCATAAGACGTATTACCATTATTATAAAAACCAGACCTGTAAGAGCTAAAGAACATTCAGCATAAATCTTTAAAATGCAATATTTTTTTAAGGTCTTTTGAAATGAAAGATGCATCAGGATAATTTGTCATGCAATTTCTGTGCTTCTCAAAGTGTTTTGTTAAACTTACTCAGTATTTACCTATTGGCTTGTCCGAGAGTAGAGCTTGTATAGTAACATTGTGTATTCTTCTGAGTATCGCTAACTAAACTAAGTGAGTAAACTAAGTTTGTTTTTGAAATTTGTAAAGAGTTCGATCCCCCCCCCCCCAAGAAAAGTCTTAAGTTCTCTCATAACGAAATATTTAATATAATGGGCACCGTTAATAACATTATTCAAGATACAGTAACTAAAAACTAAAAAAAAGAAAAAACATGAACGAAAATTTTCTGAAATGTGATGAAATAATAATGCATAGTAAGTATATTGTATTGTGTGTAAGGAAAATCAACACTAGGGGTGTCTGTTTTTGGAGAGGATGCCTTGAGCGAGGTCACTTTTAAGGGGTTCTAACGCGTATTCACGTTATATTTCGAGAAAACCGCCCAAAAATGTAGGCCGTCAAATCGACACCCGCGGGTAGACAAGAACCTTGGTTCTTCACGCTTCATGCATCTACCAAATTCACTGTGCTATCCACTCGCCCACATGTCAGGACCGTTACAGAATAAAACCTGCCTTAAGTAAATCCTTAACTAAGCATAAACTTATTATTTAAGAAAATATTTCTTGGTCCAGTGAACAAACACTTAGTCCATTTCTATATAATTTTTATTCAACGGAAAATGAAGTAAACAGAAAGTCTTAAACAAAAGTATGTCTTTCTATTTAAGACAAGTTTTATTATATAACAATAAAACTTAATTTCATCTATACCCTATTTACTTTTCGATTAAAATTATTTTTAAATGAAATTTAGTGTAATATGTATTGGCAAATCCAAAATGTTCAGTTAAATACTATTATGTACCTTCATAAACATGTATAAAATCATAAAAAACTCTTATCGTTATTTTAACGTTTAAATCCTACTTTAATAGATACGTGTATCGACTAAACGTATACATTAATTTAGCATTTTAGTCGATATATGTATCGACTTTGATAAATATATCTTTTCAATAACTTGCTTAAAAATATACTGCCTTGTAAATGATGACAGAAAGCATGTATGTAGGTTTAATGAATGTTTGATAAAATAATATTTATTTGACTTCGATGCTCTACTTGTGGTAAACGGAATCTCATTTTGAAATAAATTTGGATCTCCGTACTCGAAGAAAAGAACGCATAAATCAGAGTTTTCTTCCGAAAGAAAACACATTCAACGGAAATCTCTTTTTTTCAGTGAAACGGCTTCGATTTAACAATAGCCGTGCGTGACCCCCAAACTTGACCCTGGGTGGACTTTCTTAAGGGACCATCTACAGGATTTTTGTTGCTCAAACAGCATTTTGAGAGGAATGGTAGAATCGGGAAGAAATAAGGGGGGCATGAAGGGGAAAGTGGTTTTTGACAGTTTGGCGGGCTGGCTGCGCGGAGAGTGAGACTAAACCCTTGGCTACATGCCTGATGAGAACAAAAATAAGAAAAGAACGTATAATGATGAGGGATATCCAGGGCCAGCCTTAGGCAGGGGCAAACGCCCAGAGGCCCGCGATTGGAAGCTCCGCATGGAAATTTAGTTTCCGAAAAAATATATGAATTATAAATGCAACATTTGTCTGTCATGTTATTATTTTTTTCCGTACATTTTAGTAATTTGTCGAATTGAATTAAACTCTTCCTTGCCAACTTTGTAAAGCTGCTTTACAAATTTTCTTGAAACTTGAATATTAGTAATGTAGATTAATTAATATTTTTACTGATTACTGCATGTCTTAATCCATCGGATTTATGATATGTTGCACTGCAATATTACGTTCAGACGCCCATGTTGCATAAATGTTCAACAGCACCGATAATATTTTTTTTTTAAACTTGCGGGGGGGGGGGAGTGGCTTTTAACTTAGGTTGTCAGTTATTATGCAATAAGAAGAAAATAGTAAAATAATCCAAAATTTCACTCTACTAATCGTTAGGGGTGGAGTGGGTATATGAGCCCACCCCCTCTTCTCCTTTGTCTAAGCATGACTTTTTTGTTAAGATAATAGCTCTTAATCAGAATGTTTAATTTTTATTAGCATTCTTTCACTATATTATGATGAAAGTTTGATGATGGGGCACAAATGAAAGTCATTTAAAGCAGTTCTTTTAAGAAAGCACACAGTTTATCACCCGCTGTTAACCTTTTTACACACCGCATTGAGATCCAGGCACATTTTAAATTAGTCCCCCCCCCCCCCAATATTGTGTTTTCTAATGCGTTAGCGAAAGGTTATTAGTCATTTAAATGGGGGAGAGGGACTTTTTTATATAATTTTTACTGTGTTTCCAATTGGGAACATGGGTCATTTCTGACTATAATTTACATTGGTTTCAAAAACTGAATAAACTGATGGGTATTTTAAATAATAAATGAAATACTAAGACTTAATAAAAGATTTATTTTTGAATTTCAGTAAAGATATGAAATAAGTTTGAAGAAGGGGAGGGTGCATCAAGATAGCTCTGTAAATATTTATGAAAAAGGCTATTTTCATGACTTTTTTCCAGTTTCCCAGTCATGATAGAAATGCAACTTCTATTTTAAAAAATGAAGTCAATTTTTAACTTTATCTGCTAATTTTTTCAAGTCAATACTGATAAAATTTCATTTTTTAATAAATTTTTAATTCGATGTTCCCAGTTAGGAACATTGGACGCAGGGGCGTAGCCAAAGGGGGGGGGGGTTCATAACCACCCTTCATGAGGAATTTTTTGCTATACAAAATGTATATTCTTCACTACATTATCATACACTCGTATACATATCTATGAGTTGTAGTTGTCTTAACCGCCCCCCCCCATGAAAAATTTCTGGCTACGCCCCTGTTGGACTGTAAAGGGTTAAAAGAATCAAGTAACAACAAAAAAATTGAGAATGTCCACTCATAAGACGTATTACCACTATTATAAAAACCAGACCTGTAAGAGCTAAAGAACATTCAGCATAAATCTTTAAAATGCAATATTTTTTAAGGTCTTTTGAAATGAAAGATGAATCATGATAATTTGTTATGCAATTTCTGTGCTTCTCAAAGTGTTTTGTTAAACTTACTCAGTATTTACCTATTGGCTTGTCCGAGAGTAGAGCTTGTATAGTAACATTGTGTATTCTTCTGAGTATCGCTAACTAAACTAAGTGAATAAACTAAGTTTGTTTTTGAAATTTGTAAAGAGTTCGATCCCCCCCCCCAAGAAAAGTCTTAAATTCTCTCATAACGAAATATTTAATATAATGGGCACCGTTAATAATATTTTTCAAGATACAGTAACTAAAAACTAAAAAAAAGGAAAAACATGAACGAAAATTTTCTGAAATGTGATGAAATAATAATGCATGGTAAGTATATTGTATAGTGTGTAAGGAAAATCAACACTATTGGTGTCTGTTCTTGGAGAGGATGCCTTGAGCGAGGTCACTTTTAAGGGGTTCTAACGCGTATTCACGTTATATTTCGAGAAAACCGCCCAAAAATGTAGGCCGTCAAATCGACACCCGCGGGTAGACAAGAACCTTGGTTCTTCACGCTTCATGCATCTACCAAATTCACTGTGCTATCCACTCGCCCATATGTCAGGACCGTTACAGAATAAAACCTGCCTTAAGTAAATCCTTAACTAAGCATAAACTTATTATTTAAGAAAATATTTCTTGGTCCAGTGAACAAACAATTAGTCCATTTCTATATAATTTTTATTCAACGGAAAATGAAGTAAACAGAAAGTCTTAAACAAAAGTATGTCTTTCTATTTAAGACAAGTTTTATTATATAACAATAAAACTTAATTTCATCTATACCCTATTTACTTTTCGATTAAAATTATTTTTAAATGAAATTTAGTGTAATATGTATTGGCAAATCCAAAATGTTCAGTTAAATACTATTATGTACCTTCATAAACATGTATAAAATCATAAAAAACTCTTATCGTTATTTTAACGTTTAAATCCTACTTTAATAGATACGTGTATCGACTAAACGTATACATTAATTTAGCATTTTAGTCGATATATGTATCGACTTTGATAAATATATCTTTTCAATAACTTGCTTAAAAATATACTGCCTTGTAAATGATGACAGAAAGCATGTATGTAGGTTTAATGAATGTTTGATAAAATAATATTTATTTGACTTCGATGCTCTACTTGTGGTAAACGAAATCTCATTTTGAAATAAATTTGGATCTCCGTACTCGAAGAAAAGAACGCATAAATCAGAGTTTTCTTCCGAAAGAAAACACATTCAACGGAAATCTCTTTTTTCAGTGAAACGGCTTCGATTTAACAATAGCCGTGCGTGACCCCCAAACTTGACCCTGGGTGGACTTTCTTAAGGGACCATCTACAGGATTTTTGTTGCCCAAACAGCATTTTGAGAGGAATGGTAGAATCGGGAAGAAATAAGGGGGGGGGCATGAAGGGGAAAGTGGTTTTTGACAGTTTGGCGGGCTGGCTGCGCGGAGAGTGAGACTAAACCGATCATCACAGCCCGAGAAATAAATGTAAACCGCAGACCACTTACATTTTATTCTGAACAAACATTCACATTATATTTTACATTATTTAATAGAAAGAACATCGATCTTTTTCAGATGCTGATTAAATGGTTAGTTTTGAAGTAATTAATTTATATCCCTCAATAGAATCTCTGAAATGTTTGATACCACCAGTAAAGAAATAGATAACCACTTCAATATAGCTTTAACGCTTAAAAATGCTCTTGCTTTGATTCCCAATAACTCCTACTTTCAATTCAATAGTAAATTTTATAGCCAGAAAAAGGGAGTACCCCCATGGGCTCCCCGATATCTGGAGTAGTAGCAGACTAGAAAATGAGATGTCTTGAAATAATAATTAAAAAGAAATTCCACCCCCATATAAAATACTGGTTTAGATACGATGATATTTTTGCAATAGTGGAAAACAATAGCCTTGATAATATCCTTCAGGAAATAAACAATATTGATAAAAATATACAATTTACCATAGAAATAGAGCAGCACAACATCTTAAATTTTCTAGACGTTAAAATAATAAGAACCACTCCTTACAATATAGAAACCAACTAATAATAATGAAATAGTCAAATTCTCATCAAAAACCTCCTATAATTATAAAATTTCTATAATCCGTTCTTATATTAATAGAGCTCTCGATACTTGTTCCAACAAAAGAAGAATTGCAATTCATAAAAAAACAATGTGAAAATGCTTATTACCGTAATAATATCGTAGACAAATTAGTTAAAGAACGACAGAAAAAAATAAACTTCATCAACAACGCCCAAAAAACAAAATTAACTTTTACCTATCCCATTCCTCACTGTTGCGGAATTGCCGAAAAAATCGCTAACCTTGCCTGCAAAAAGAATATTAGAATCCCTATCAAACCAAATAGTAACATTTAAAAAAGAATCTGCTTGCATAAAGGGGAAAAAAAAAACCTTAGAAACCGCAGGTGTATATAAAATTAATTTTATTTATAAAGATTCTAACCTTTCCGGCCACTACAGAGGTGTAACAAAAAGAAGAAAAAAAAGAATCAAAAAACACATAACGATATTAAATTCAATAGACATAGTACTGCCCCATCTCGCTTAGTCTTAAAGGAAAATTAGAAATTGATTTCAATAAAGTTAAAAAAATAGCGAATTACAATAATCATAAATCATAACTAGAGTTTAAAACGTGAAGCAATAAAAATATTAATGCAAGA